>VZSZ01000510.1:217219-228887 GCA_013398815.1 Ibidorhyncha struthersii | reverse complement strand
AAAAAAAAAAAAAAAAAAAACAAAACAAAAAACACGGTAAAACAGCCCCCATTGGTTTTCATAAAGGACGTGGGGATTTTTGTGGGGCAGCGTGTTGGAGGTGGGGTGGGGGGGCTGGCTTTAAAAACACATAAACTGAGGATTTTTTTTTTTATTTTTTTTTTGGCGAGGTGTTGGTAGGTGAGTCGGTGCTGCGGTCCAGTACTGATGGGAAGATGAGTTAGTTCTGGCCGCTTTCTCTAATTATATCTTTCCAAACACTGTGTTTGGACACACCTCCTCTCCCTGTGCCGTATTCATACGGACCCGCTGCCTCCGCCCCCACCCTGGCATCTCCGGCAGTCATGTCCTCTGGAAGAACATGGCACATCAGCCCTCCTGGGTGCCACTGGGGATGGCACGGCCACCTCCCAGCCAGGTGGTGGTCCTATGCCGGGGAGCATCCTGCACCCCTGAGCTGCCTGGTCCTCTCGGATGTGCTCTCAGGACCCGAGGTGGTTTCAAATCAAATAGTTGTAAGAGCTGCGTCCCTTACGGGGTTGACCCAAAAGCCCACCGAGGATCTAGAAAGGGTCACTTGGACTGCACATCCCGCTGAATCAGAGTAGGAGACTACATGGTCTTTAGAGGAACTTTTTTTGTAGTAGTAGTCAGATAACTTAGGTTTCACCCACATGTGGAATTAATTTATCTTTGAAGATTTAACTTCTTTCCTGTGGCATTCCTTACTATCTCTTTTTTTTTTTTTTTTTCTCCCTTCTTCCCAGATAGATATTTTTTAACATCTTGATCTCCCCATCAGAAGTGCCTTGGCCTCCTTCGCAAAGGAATGCAGCCCTGGCTGGGCTGAATACCTGCCTGCAGCCAGCCCCGCGCCACTCATACCAGGGAGGCCCATCTNTTTCAAACTTTTTTTAAACTTAAGCCTTTGTGGAGGCTCCTGTTTTCGGGGCTGGCGGTGCAGGACCGCGTGGTGGCGCGGAGTGCCTGGGTGGCTGTGAGGGATGGAGAGCGGGGGGGTGGGAGGACATTGCTGCTCACTTAAATCCAGCTGGTCCTCTCCGACCCCCCCCCCCGGGGGTGGGGGGCAGGGAGGTGGAAAGCCCATTAAAAAAAACCTGCCGAGCCTGCTGGCACATTCCTTAGGCCCCCAAGTCCTGGGTAAGTGGCCCTAATTATTAAAATCAGCAGTCCTTATCAGATGACAAGGCCTTTTGCTTTGATATACAAAGGCGGAAGCTTAACAACCCCATCTTCCCCTGGAAGAGGAACAAAATGTGCACCTTAACACTCGGCTTTCAAGCCACCCCGCATAATCCCCTTATCGCCTGCCCAAGATATGTATATTGATCCCGGCTGTGAAGTTGGAGTAATGGGAGATGGCGGGCAGGGGGACGCCCAGGTCCCCTCCATGCGGTGACCCTGCCGTGGTGACCTGGCCACGCTTCATCACGGCTGATGTCACTGTCCATGAATTTTTCACGCATCCACTCTTGGGTACTCAACTCAAGCATCCAGGCTGGGCTCTGGGTTTGCTTCTCCAAGCGAAGCCAGAGGTGTTGGCATCAGTAACCATCACGCCCATGAATACGGCCTGCTGCTGCCGTCCCCACATCCCCCGTCCTCCTCTTCCCCACCCAACTGCACCCAAAAGTTGAACAAGTGGTAGGTTCTCCTAAAAACTGGGCCTTTTCATTGTGTGTTTTTATAATGCTGGGAAGATGGCACCTATCTCGGGCCAAGCCTGACACGGCAGATTTCAGCCCAGTCCGTGCCTCCTCTGACGGCATGGTGGTCCTGCTCCAGTGGTGTCAGGCAGTTCTCTTGTTTCAGGCAACACAGATAGCTTATCTTGGATTCCCAAAGGGGCCCTAACTCCTGTCTTCAGAGTGGACTTAAGCATTTATTAGCTGGTGCCTCAGTGGCTTTCGGTGGGCCTTGAGCTGTGAACTTCTTCATCTTTTGCCTGCTGATGCCAACAGCGAAGCTCCCGCTCAACTCAGCAGTGCAGCGCCATCTTTAAAGGACCAAGTTTTTGAAGGTATCAAAGCACCTAGAAGTGCTTCATAGGATTTTCTAAAGTGTGCTGCCAGTGTCAAAAGCGACACCTTTAATGTTGGACTTCGGGTGTGTTTAGACAGAGCGTGTCCTGGTTGCTGCTGGCCTGAGCAGTGGATGGTTTGTTGCTTCTGGAGAGGTTGAGCAGCCAGTGTGCGTGGTTCCCATAAGGAGAGTGCTACCGTGAAACTCGTGTGCTTTCCTCTAGCCCAAGACTGGCTGGTAACTAGATTCCTGTTCTGCTTGTCCCTAGGTCCTTCAAGAGGAACGATCCCGTTAACCCATACCATGTGAATTCTGGCTATGTTTTCGCCCCAGCAACCAGCGCGAACGATAGTGAAATATCTAGTGATGCCCTGACGGACGACTCCATGTCAATGACGGACAGCAGCGTGTAAGTACCTTGTGTCAGACGGGTCCTTTTGGGATGTGCCGTCTGTGACTCGGCTGCGCCCACGCACCATGGGGGCTCACGGGAGCGATGGGTCCAGGGTCATCACCCTGCTTCTGCTCGCCGTTGATTAGGGGCTGCCGAAACTGAGGTGTGTGCCCAAACCGAGAGGTGTCGCAGGGCATGGTAGCCTCGCTCTTCATGCGGTCGCCAGAGGTATCAGACGGAGTAAAAGGATGAATCCCTCTATTGCCGTTTCGCAACTGCAGCTGAGCAAACGTGTTTTCCCCTGTGCTGATGGTGCTGCCTGACTAACCCAAGGAGCATATCTCCCCGAGCCTTTGTCTTAAGGCCAGGCTTCCTTAACTAGTTATCAGTCATCAAAGAAGAGGAGATTACTTCCTGTAGGAAGTACTTTCTGTAATTAAGGTTTGTCATTAATGTCAGAATGTACATTAACAGGGCCAGTGACCTGAAGGGGCAAATAGCTGCTCATCTAGTGCGGCTGGGGCAGTCTTCAAAGAGCCATTTGAATGGAGCTGCATGGATCAGGTCTGGGTGTTCCAGGACCGTAGAGATGAGGGATGATGCTGTGGCCGAGCCCAGGAATTGCAGGATCTGTCTTTTCCTCCTGACTGCTGAGAAGTGTGCAACCTTCTCCTTGGTTTGCTTTCCCCAGCAGGAGAGAAGTGGTGCTTTTGTGCCTGTAGAGGAGACAGTAAGACTCACTTAGTGCTCTTAAGGGCCATTTTCTTCAACTGGGCAGAAGGCAGATGTTGCCATTTGTGTTTCATGATCTTCACTTAAGCACAAGTGCTCTAGAAAAGCCCACCTGTAAACAGAGCGCTGGGTTCCTGGTCTTCATCTCAGTGGTGAACCTTCGCCAGTGTCTCTGTCGGACATGTCCGGTGATGACTGTGTACCCCTCAGAGAGGTGTTCATGCTGGGTTTTTAAAGTCAATAGTGCTGCGTGATGCACTACGGAAAACAGGATTTACCAAAAATCCTTGATGTGTAAACAAAAGCTTTTTTTTTTTTTTTTAAATGCACATGTGTGTTTTGAACTGATATTATGGAAAAAAATAGTTTGTTGTCCCACCAGATTCCCTTATTGAACAATATTGGCATTAAATAAAAGAGCTGAATCATAGGGTGACTTCTTTATTTCTTCTTACTGGCTCTGGTTGTATGTGATCATGTGTCAACAGAGCATTCATTGGGTTAGTCATTTCTGGACCAGTGTAGGGTCACTTGGGATTCACAGGGCTAGGATTATACCCTCTCTTCACAGCAATGCCAATTGTAGGCCTTATACAGATGAGAGCACTGAGTGAGAAATAAAGTGCATGGTGGATGAAAGGCTTAACTGAATCGCTTTCAGCCCATTGTTAGTCCAGGGGAGCTTAGCGGGGATGAGAGGGCAGCAGCCCGCTTTGAAATTTGCTTGAACAAGTGAATAGGAGCTCCCCATAAAGCAGCGCGTGAAAGGAGCCTGCCTGTTTTTTCCTGCCGTAACAATAGCCCGCGCAGGCTGGGAGAGTTTGGGGAAGCTTGGCTGATTAAACTGCCCGCAGCTCCAGGTTGGGGGGCGGCGGGAAGGACTTTGGGGGGGAGCAGCGGGACGGCGGAGGTTGGAGGAGTACCTCCTGCTGCAGAACCCGTCCCCCGGGCATCCCCGGAGCCACGCTCCGTCCGCGGGGCCGGGAGCAGGCGGGATGTTGGGGTGGTTTTGGGAGTGGGAGAGGTAAATTGGCAGTTTTGGAGGCTGGGCTTAAAGTTAAGGCTGATGTAAAACTTCCTTCGCAGAGGCAAAGGGCTGCTGCCAAGATTGCACTAAAACATTTGGGGTTTGGTTTTTTTTTTTGGCCTTTTCTGGCACCAGGCTCTGCTGGTTGCTGAAGATGCTGTGAAGGTGTTCGGGGCACAAACCCACTGTCCTTCCACAGGCTGAACCCGGGTGCTCGTCTGCCCACGAGGTTTTACCCCCCCTTTAACAGAGGACCCGGGTTTATTCTGTTTCGTCAGTGCGAATGCAAATGAGTTCTTTTGGCTTATATTGGTATCAACTGAAGAGGAAAAACTTGTTCTGGAAAAGTCTGTCAGTCCTAGCAGTAAAGTGAGGGTTGTTTTTTTTTTTTTAAATAAATCTAAATCTGAACTGTGCTGGAATGGAGAGGTCTCCAAATAATGCCCAATCTGCCTTTTTTTTTTTTTTTTATTACAGATACCAGGGATCAGTCTGCGCGTATATATTTTGTAATAGCCACAAAGCATCATGCAAATTTATATTTCCATTTCTTGATTGCGGGGGGAGAGGAAAGGGGATTTTTTTTTTTTTATTTGCTTATATCTTATTTATGGATTTACTTTGGACACAGGGGAATGCTGCTGAGCAAACTTCAAATATTACCTTATCTTACAAACCAGGCTTTTGATGTTGGCAAGATCAGAGGCTTGTTTCAGAGCCGTTGCCAAATGAAGATGGGAGTGAATGCATATGCGCATGAGTCTGATATTTCAAAGCAGCAGTAAAACTACATTCAGGTTAGGTCAGGCACATCTGAGTCAAAAGGCTAAGATAATTGGCTCAGCTTAAATGGCAGCTGACTGGGTAGAAGACTTCAAACTAGTGTTTCCCCCAGAAACAGATTGGCTTAGCCCCAGCCTGGTTAGCTGAAATGTTTATAATTAAACTCTACTATTTAGTGCCTAAACTCTGTAGCTCTTCAGCCCGCAGCTTTTAGTAGCCAAGAAAGTGAGTGCAAACGTTTGCTGCTGGAGCAAGGGGAGAGGTGGCACCTGGAGAGCTGGGCTTAACCTTGTCCTGCCCCAAAACCTCTGGCCAGGCTGAGCCTTTTTGTTTCAAAGGCACTTTCTCCTGTTGGAGGGGTCTGCTTCACCATCAGGGTTCCCCCCCACCCCCCGTCTCTCCTGCTGTACTGACCCTGGCTCCAGCTCCATCCCTCTGTCCCTCCTGCAGTCGGGGATCACACGTTGGTCGCCCCTTCAACCCTGGCGTTGTGCATTTTCCCCCTGTTTTAGACATTTTCCCCTCGGTTTAGACAGCACTCATCAAAGTGGCTGTAAAAGTCCCTCCCCGTTCCCCAGGCTGATTTTCTCAAGCTGCTCCATGGCCTTCCCATCCCAGTGAAATACCTTATTTTAAAAAAAAAAAACAACTTTTTTTAATTCTTCGTGTTGTTGCAAGTTGTAAAACTCTGCTGACAAGGCAGGGCTGTAGAAGCAGGGAGCAGGAGGTCTGATGTGGGGCTCTCCGGTGCAAACAGAGGAGTTTTAGGGGGAAGGAGCAGCTTTGGTACCGACCTGAATGAGGGCAAATCTTAAATAAAGCGAGGAGCTATGCTCTTGGGTCAGTGTTGCTTTTCCTCCTCCTTTTCGAGCCACCCTGGTTGTGAATGGCGTGAGTCTCTGCTCCTGCTCCATAGCCTGTCCCAGGACTGTCCCTTTGGCCAGAGATGGTCCCCTGGAGCTGGGAGCTTGGGGACACCCCGCAAGGAGAAGTGCTCCCAGCTTGGTGGCCGCAGGACAGCATCTCGTGCTTGCGGACCTGGAGGGAGGTGGGGAGCACAGGAGGGCTGTGGGGCTCCCTGTTGTCCCTTGGTCGTGTCCATAGGTGCCTTGTGTTGAACGCGAAGACCTTCAGTTGCTTCCCTGCTCTTCCCCCTCTGGCCTCTTGGACTGCCATTTATAGAGGGCACCTCCTCTTTAATTGAATATGTTAACGGGATTAGTCCCGTATATATGTATGTGTGTAACATGCTCATGCTGGCATTTTTACTACCTTTAAAATGCCTATTTTACTCGTTATTCCCTGTATTGAAGGTCTTCCCTAGAAGACCCTTATCTCAGTAAGCCTCAGTGAACAAATGCTTCTCTGAAGGTACGGATGATTTGGTTTTCACCTTAGATTCGGTTTTCCCCCATCCTCCCCCAAAGCTAAAGCATGTCATGTGCCCCAGGCCCTGTTGCCCCATGGCTTCATGGAGCAGAAATGCTTGGTGGCCACCAGTGGCTGCAGTTGGTGGCCATGGCTGTCCGTGATAGCTGGTGTGTGCTGGGCCGCTACCCCAGAAAGCGTTCCAGAGCCCTGTGTTGTGCAATAGGGACATTAGGACAATTAGCTCCTTTCACTTGTAATGTAACGCGCGTTCATGGACCGTGTCTAGAGGAGGCTGATGTTCATCTTGTGGCATCAAGGACTTTCTCTGTGGTCCCAGCATGCTCTTTTTTATTATAAAGATACTTCCAAGTTTATTAAGATGAAATTGTTCCAGTCTTTCACTCCAGGCTTTGTGGCTTAATCTTGCTCATTAAAACAATTTAATGGCAACTGAATGCTTTGGCCAAGACCTTCACAAAGGACTGTGATAGTGTGCTTCAAACCTTGACCGTGAAGCAATGGCATCTAATCGTCCTCCTCAAGAGAAGGGACCTGGTGTCTCTGGGAAGGCCTTCCCTTGTGCCTTGTCTCTGGCTGCACGTCCGAAACATGTCGGTGTGTGCCCACCACCACTGTGGCCATGGAAGGTGGCATGCAGGGATGCTGTGCCATGTCAGCTCCTCTGGCAGCAGCGTGGGGCCACCACTGTCTGCTCGGCCGCCACCGCTCCTCCTTGGGCAGGAGCTATTTTCTCCTCTCAGGAGATGAGTCAGGTGTGGGGGCAGGTGGATGAAAGGGACGGGACCGGAGATAAAGGTTATTCAGCCAGTCTGAGGGAAGGGGTGGAATTAGACATTCAGGATCTCCAGGCATGCTCTTCCGGCTGTCCCCACTGTCTGTAGAAGGCCCTTTAATCCTAACAGAGGTAATTTTTTATGTGGCTGGATGAAAACACCCCACGTTGCCTCAAGCGGGCTGTGCAGGGGGCTGTTCCCACCGCTGCTCCTCGGCTGGTCTCTTCTCACGGCTTCCTGACCGTGAGCTGGCGTGGCCAAGGGGAGAAACATTGTGCCCGGAGGGTATGGCCCATCCTTTGCTCATGCTTTGTGGTGGCCTGCCTGTGCCGGCCAGCCTCAGGGCAGGAGAAACATCCCAGATCTTAAGTAGGGCTGGAGATAGGGGAGCAGCCTTTCGCTGGTCATCCATCTTCAGCCTCTTCCTTCTTGTTTCCACCGTGCCAATGCTCCACGGGGTGTTTCAGAGGTTGAGGAAAGTTGTGGTCTTAAGAGACCATAATTCGGTGGTGAAAAGGCAACAAAAATAAAGGGCAGAAGCAGAAACCTAGTATTGGAAGGGCCTTTCTGTAAGATGCCTCAGAAGTGAAGCTGAGGTGATCTTTGGGTGTCTTCCCATGAGGAATTGCCTTCAGCTTGCTTTTCAGCTTTTACTTAATTCCTGCACATCCATGCAGATGGTGACACAGGTGCTTCTCAAGCCGCCAGATGTTTGAGGCTTCAGGTGACATCCAGAGGGCTCAGCACCTCTAGGAACATGGACCTGTGGCGTGCTGGCGTGATTTCAGAGGTGGTGGAGAGGCGTCGCGGTTAGGGCATGGGGAGAGCCCTGACTGACGGTGACCTCTCTTCCGTGTGCAGAGATGGGATCCCCCCGTACAGAATTGGGAGCAAGAAGCAGCTCCAGCGGGAAATGCATCGGAGCGTCAAGGCCAACGGTCAAGTTTCTCTACCTCATTTTCCGGTAAGTTCAGGTGGGAGCTGCAGGGTCTGGGTTGGCCATGGGAAATGCTGGGAACAGGCACGGGTGGAGGGAAGGGACCAGGGGAGGAGAGCGTTTCCATCTACATGTGGTGCCAGAGAAGAGATGCTGCTTGGTGTTGGGCAGGAGCCACATGCTCTCAGCATCCTTGCAAATAACTGCTTGCGTACAGTCACATTTTGGTCCTTCCCTGACAAGCAGGTGCTAATTAGGGCTTTTCAGTGGCACTGGAATTGTCCTCCTGGTCTAAATCCAAGTAGCGATGCCCCTGTTGGGTCTAGTAAGAGCATTGGCTCTGGTCACCACCCTGACACCTCCACCAGTGCCACGCAGACCAAGGCTTGGCCTCATGTGCAGTGCTGGTGGCCTTCAAAAGCACGTTGTCTGTAAGCTGGTGTGAAGTAGGATCTCCCAAAAACGAGACATTTGCAGCAGATACGTGCCTTGCTTTGAGGGGATCCGATTTGCGGTGTTGCCATGCTCTCAAAAATTAACTCGCTGACTTGCTAATTCAGTTGACTCGCAGACCCCCGATTCCTGCAGTGAATAAACTGTTTACACAGACAAGTATAAACTTATCTTGTCTTGAGATTAATATGCTAAAATTCCTCTTTCTGCTGTCTTAAGCAGCAAGAAATCATAGATGATATTTCTGGTGGAGGGTGGGGGTGGTTTATGTGTTTTTTCTTTTTGGTATTTTTTTTCCCCTTCCTCCATAAAGAAAGTTCTATAGCCTGAGCTTGTAAATTAGATTATTTTGTCCCAGGGCGTGCAAATCGACTTTCTCTGTAAGGCAGTGCTTTGATCAGGGACTGAATAGAGCCAGCTTGTGTAAGAGTGACAATTTCCAGCAGAGTGGCCTTTTTCTACCCTCACATCATTTCTGGAGCTAAGTGGTTGCCGGAGAGAGGCCCCACCTCATCTGGTGGGTAGTATGTGAAAGAGTTGGCAGTTCAGCTTTCTGCTTTCGGGGGGGNNNNGCAGAAATTCGCGTTTTGCCTTTTTATATTCTGCACTTGATTTGGAGATGTTCCCTTTTTCCCTTGATAGATCTGCTTGAGGCAGCCAAGCTCAGCAGTGTAGCACCGCTAGCCTGCAGCAGCTTTCTTCATTTTCTGTACAAAGAGATGGAGGGGGGGGGAAGAGATCTAGGACACTGTTGAGACAACACTACCTCAAAGGTGCCCAGTGTGTAGCCAGGAAATAAATTACCAGCACTTCTCTGATCTGCAACCGTTTGACTTCTTTTTTTTTTTCTTCCCTTTTTTTTTTCTCCTTTCCCTTTTTCTCCCCCATCTTATTTTTTTTAATTTCCAACTCCTTTCTGTTTATACTCACTTTATTCCTTGAGTTAAAGTCTCTCCCTCCCACCTCAGAGGGTTTTTTTTTTTTTTTTTTTTTTGATGTTTGACAACAGTCTTTGAAGATTTTCTACTTCAGAGTAGCTACTGATGGGCTGGTTGTACTACAGAGAGAACAAGCGGGGTTCCTCAGAGTGCGACCAACTGCTCCTGCCGAAGGCAAACGCTGGTGGGGAGGATGTCACTCCATGAGGCCACAGCACTAGCTCATAAAAATCCCGAACAGACCATGCCTAGTTGCGGTCGTCTTTTCATCCAAACATGGAGACACAACAAGCGTAGCGGGGCCGGCGATGCCGCTCCGGCTAAGCGCCCGCGCCCCGCGCTGCCCGCTAAACATGCCTTGTGCCTTCTGTCCCCGCTCCTTGTAGAGGACCCACCGTCTTCCCAAGGAGATGACCCCGGTGGAGCCGGCTGCCTTCGCTGCGGAGCTCATTTCCCGGCTGGAGAAGCTGAAGCAGGAGCAGGAAACCATGGACAGTCTGGAGGAGAGGCTGCAGCAAATCAAGGAGGTAGGAGGATTAACCCTCCCGGGGCCGGGCAGAGCTCGCTGCTTGCCGCCTGGCTGGGGGGGTGGGAAGGAGCCGTATCCTGCCCACGGGGAGGAACACATTTCGATTGCACTGCGTTTCGCGAGCCTGTGGGGGGGACGTCCTCGCCTGCTCCCCGTCCTCTTGCATTCATTTCTCACCATCGCTTGTCCGGCAGGATGAGGAGAAGGAGGGCTCGGAGCTCCCCGCCAGCCTGCAGAGCAGTCGGGAGATGGCGAACCCCCAGCATCCGCAGCACCCGCTCTCGCTCCTGCCCTCCGGCAGCTACGAGGAGGACCCCCAGGCCATCCTGGACGAGCATCTTTCCCGCGTGCTGAAGACCCCCGGCTGCCAATCGCCCGGCATGGGCCGGCACAGCCCCCGTGCCCGCTCCCCCGACCGCCTGCCATTGGGCAAGCTGCAGCCCGGTGTGGCCTTGCCGGCCACGTGCGCCGTGGTGGGCAAAGGATTCATCACCAAGCAGACCACCAAGCACGTCCACCACCACTACATCCACCACCACACTGTGCCCAAGACGAAGGAGCAGATCGAAGCGGAGGCGGCTCAGCGGGTGCAGTGCTGCTGCCCGGCGGGCGGTGACTACTACTGCTACCCCAAGTGCAAGGGCCACCCGAAAAGCACGGACCCCCCTCTCCCGCCACTGGAGCCCTTCGGGTAAGTCACGAGCATCCCCGTTGCACCCGCCCCAAACCATCACCCCATCGTCCCCCTGCAAGGGGGCTGGTTGGGACAGCCCCGCGGCAGCGCAGTGGGGGCTGACGGTGGGCTCGTGTCCCCTTCTCACCATCAGCAGGACGGGGACGCTGCCGAAGAGGCCGGGCAGAGGAGCGGAGAGCGTCGCCCTGCCGGCCGGGGACGGGGGGCTGCCCGGCCCCGGTGGGGTGCAGCTACCAGGGGGCGAGGCGGACCGGGCGCAGAACGTCTGGCAGTGGATGCTGGAGAGCGAGAGACAAAATAAGCACAAGCCCCATAGGTAAATACGCAGCTGTCTACAGCAATATCGCTCCCGGTAAATATTTATATATTACATGGGCTGTCTATTTTTACAATCGCTAAAAACAAATGAGACTCTTTGCTCCTCCGGTTTAATATAAAAGCTGTTCCGCAGAACCAGAAAAACCACAAAAATGTCATGTTTTTGGCAATAAACCTCCTTTCATGTTATGACAGACTTTTGAGAGGGAGCGAGCAGAATAGGAGCTGCTATTAAAGTCATATTTTCCAGCTTTTCTAACCCGACTTCTTCCCCTCCCCAAGCACACAAAGCACAAAGAAGGCCTACAGCTCCGACTTCGCCAAGGGGGCCCCCGGCCGCCACCACCCGTGGGGGACCGGCAGCCACCCGCGCGGGGCGCAGCCCGCCCACCCCTTCGTCCAGGACCCCGCCATGCCCCCGCTCACCCCACCCAACACCCTGGCGCAGCTGGAGGAAGCGTGCCGCCGGCTGGCCGAGGTCTCCAAGCCGCAGAAGCAACGGTAATGGCAGCGGGAGGGACGGTGCCGGTCCCGCGGTGGGGTCTGGGGAGCAGCGGGGGCAGGAGAGGTTTGCTGGGGGGCTGGTTGAGCTCGTCTTCGGACCGACGCTCGGGCTGATGGCACGCAAGGCGATGGGTGAACACGGACGGTGTCC
>VZSZ01000510.1:180843-209858 GCA_013398815.1 Ibidorhyncha struthersii | reverse complement strand
AAGACCTTGCATTTCTACAGTTGGGTTTTGTGTTGATTAAGTTAATCTGTGCATTCTGTTTGCCATTGCTACTTTGTGTAAGTCTGTATATATTGTAGAAAATGTATGGTGAAAATATTAATACACTATCTCTAGTGTTTTTAAAATTTAATCAGTACAGTACCTGTGCCTGCATGGTGTTACCAGACCATGCGTCGCCCTATATTCAGGGTTCAAGCTTTCCCTTGTTTGTTTAAGGGGTTTATGTATAAATATATTTTATGCCTTTTATTACAAGTCCTGTACTCATGACTTTTGCCATGGCATTTTGTTCTACTTATACTGTAAATTATGCATTATAAAGAGTTTCATTTAAAAAAAAAAATTACTTGGTACAATAATTATTGTAATTAAGAGATGTAGCCTTTATTAAAATTTTATATTTTTCAAATTATTATTGTCTGACCTTTTTTTTTCCCACCCTGAATGCCTTAAAAGTTTTTTTTTCTCGTGTATGGTGGTAGCTGGAAACAGCAGCTGAACCTTGTCCTGCCTTGTTTTCCAGCTATTCCTGCTGGGAAGCGGTTTCAGCTCCAGTAGGCAAGGCAAAGGCTGGGGCTGCACTTCAGTGCAGTGATTAAACCATTTACAGCTCCTTCAGGTAACTCGGCTGCAAACATAGCGTAGTCGGATTGCACAGCCCAGCCGACCCCATGGGGAGAGACGGGGCTGATGGCGGAGCGAGGACTTGCTCTGGCAGTGGGCTGGTGGACCCAGGGTGTGATGTTCCAAGGGATGCGGTGGTGGCACTGGTGGAGCTCTGCAAAGCCGTGGCACGCCAGAGGGCTTCATCGCTGGGCGGTGGAGGGTGGTCACAGCCCTACCCAGGTGCGATGGAGCCGGGACTGCTCGGCTGCATCACCTGCCGGAGCAATACCCGGCTTTGTGAAGTCCTGGCTAGTGTGCCTGAGGTGAACAGGGGAGAGATTTGATGGAGGCAGGGGAGCTCCTACCCGCACCTTCCTTCTCACCTGTATTTATGGTACAAAACCTGTTTTATAGCTGAACGAGCTTAATTTGTTCCCGAGGGAAGCTGCCCATACCAGGGATGGATTTGTCTCCCAGCTGTCGCCCAGACCTTCCCTGGCTCAAGCGCGTAACCTTGGGAAAGCAATTGTGGAAATGCTTTTGGTCTGGCCTGCTGGTAACCAAAGCCAACCTCTTTTCTTTTGCTACACCAATGGCACCAACTGGGGGTGGGGGTGTTTTTTTTTTTTTTTCCCCTCTCTCTCCACCCTATTTTTTCTATGAGGTTTTAAATTATCTGGGTTATTTTGTGTGTATGAGAAGACTTCATTTAAAACATCAGTAAAACTTCTCTCAAAGGGCTCAACTTCACACCGAGTACACAGAGCACAGGACTGTATCCTGCAGTTCAAGGGAGCTGCAGGCAGTTTTACACATTTAAATGGATGGTGCCTTGTTTTAAAAAAGCCATCTGAAGTTCATGGGGTTCATCTTAATTGATAAGCTGGACATAACGGATGGGTGTAGGGAGACTTCAACAACATAGGGGAAGAAAGATGTAATTTTTTTTCCCTCTCTCTCTTTTTTTAGTCTACCATCAAAGGTTGGGAACTTAGCACTACATCGTAGTATTATTTTTCTTCTGCTATTAAAATGAATCACACTGTGCCTAATTCTTCTTGGGAAGATGAATGTGTTTGAGGCAGCTTGAAGCCATTCAGTGCCTCACAAGCCTTTGCATCTTTCTATCAATGTTCCAAAATACTCACCTCTGTTTTTTGGATGTCTGTAGAAACAAAATATAAAATGGCTTCAAATACATGGCAGGCTGTTTAGCAGAGATGAAAGGGTATTTGAATAGTCTTTTAAAAATGAATGAAAAGTGAATACTCTCTTCTGTTTCAATTATAAGTGGGACATGGAGCTCGTTAGACACAACCTTAATATGTGACACTCTGAAAATGTTCACCTACCTTCAGCATTGCAGAAACATTTTGTTTTTTTAGCTTGTCTCGGGATAAAGATCGTGATTACAGGTCTGGCTTGTCAGCTGCTAAATGGAGAGGCAGCGTGGGAAAGTTCTACTGTTACAGCTCAAAAAGTGTAACATCCAACCAATTATTTTTTTTAAACGGTACAGAAGATGAGGAGGGAGCAAGAACCTTATTTTGACTGGAGTGGTTTTTTTTTTAGTTTAGCTTAAGTTTATCAAGTTTAACGAAAGCTATGGAAATTCATGCTGAAAAAAGAAGCGCCTGCAGAGCTGCTTGCAGTGTTACGGTACCTGTGAAAATGGCCTGGTTTGGGTCCTTCTAGAGGAGGGACCCAAAATGTCCCAGTTTGGATCCTTCCAGAGGAGAAATGTCAATAGCACGAGCCCTCCTCTGCAAAAGCAAACCTGAGCAGTGCCCGAGCTCTGCAGGAAGGATGGCATGATCGAGCCCTAACCGCTCCACACGTTTAAATCACACTAATACTTAACACTCAGAGCATTTTTCATCTTCAAAGCGTGCTGGAAACATTCATTAAGCCCCACAACACCCACGGAGGGAGGCAAACCGGCCGGCGTTGGACCGTCACGCGGTGGGTAAGTAGCAGCGTGGACGGGACAAGCGGCGGCCGGGTGAGCTTCAAAGCCGCGTGTCTGCTCTGCAGGCTGGGTCACCATCCAACAAAACCACCGGCCCTGGTTACTGCACAATTAAAACGCGTTGACGGACCTTTAACGGTCTTTAGAAGCATTCGGGCCACAGAGCCTGGAGGCAGCAGCGAGCTGGGAATCATGGTCATCCATCGCCGAGAGGCATTTTTGGGGGAAAATACCCCGACTTTCCCAAGTATTTCACAGCTGGCACTTGTCGGGGGTGTGTGGAGATGAGCGATGGTCTTGCTCGGTCCCAAATGAAGGCTTGAAGCGGTGGGGAGTGCAGCTGGCAGCCGTGGGGTCAGTTGTCGTGGAGATGAACGGGGGCAAGGACCCTGGAAACGGGCGGTTTTCTTCCCTTGGCAAAAAATAGGCTGCATTTGGATGCAAAATGCATCCCAGCCCTTGCTCGCAGGCAGGTAGGTCACAGCAGATACATATTTTGCTCTTCTCTTTCTCTCCCCTGACTGTTTGGTATTGCCGGGCTCAAAGGGCGCAAAACATCCGAGTCAACGTCCAAAAAAAGTAGGAGGCAGCCCCCAAAATCATGAGCTTAGAATAATAAAAAAAAAAATTTAAAAAATTACCAACCCTCTCTCGTCATGATTTCTGCCTCTGATTTTTCAATTCCCAGCATTTGCTGTGAGAACAGGCGGCAATTATGGTGTCAGTGCTGGAAAGTGGTGGTGACTGAGGGTCCCGACTCACGTGCACTGGCACGTCCTCCTGGGGCAGTTGGAAGAGGTTTGTGCCTTGGGAAGCGCTGCCCCAGCCCCACGGCAAGGCGGACAAGCATCCCTGATATGTGAATCTACATCCAACGGCGGTCTCAACTGGTAAAACCAACTCAAACCTCCAAAATTCCACCCCACTGGAAGCGAGGGGTGGAGGAGGGATGCTGGCTGCCTCCCGCAGCACTGAGGACTGTCGGCAGGGGAGGCGGGGACCAGGTAGCAAAAATTTGGGAATCCCTTCTCCAGGAAAGCAGTGCACAGACTAAGGGACCTGCCACCATCCCGCAGCCCCTCTGGACCCTCAGAGGGTGTGGGAGACTCCCACCCTTCACAACACACCCACTTACAGCATCCCAAGGCACATCAACTCTGGCCATACCCTTCCAGTGCTCTTCTGCAAACCCGTTTCTCAGACGGTAAAACAAAGACCCCCAAAGCAGTGACAAAATTCCCCCCCCTCCCTTCGTGAACATCAAGATAGACTACAGACTACGCGTTAGTTTTAACGGCGCCAGTATTGGGGAAGGTGCTTTGCATTGGTGAAATCCCATGAAAACTCCTTCCTCCTTTTCCCTGGTGCTGGGATCAGCAGTGCTCCCGGTCCCCCCCAGCCTTTCCTGAGTCTCCCGGAGGTGGTTTTCTCCCCTCCACCCAGGGATTTCATTCCCTCGAAACCCATGAGTCAGCCCTGTGCCGGCCGGGCTGGAGCATCTGCCGGTTCACGCTCTGCTTGGCTCCTATTGGCAATTCTATTCCCTTCCTCTTTCACCTTCCATTAACCTCATGTTCCTCAAACACCTTCATCCAACTACTCCGCTCTAGTAGCAACCTCAGATTAATTAAAAAGGAAAAAAGAAAGCAACACTCAGTCTTTAAACGAGGTTCCTATCCCATGGCTTTCAAATGCTCTCTCTTAATCACAGAGCCCAGAAAACACCCACACAGAGGAGGCTGGAGAATTATTTAAGGCAAATCATCTTCCTTCCCCTTCTGCAAAAAGATCAGACTAGTTGTGGATGGTGAAAGCAGCCCTGGTTCAGGTCCTTTCCTTTCTTCCCGGCCACGTCCCCGACTCCTGCCTGCAGCCTTGCCCAGCCTCCTCGCGCAGCCCTGTGCACACACTCCTTTCCCCCTTTGCCTTCGTTAGCATCTTACTAATCATAATGAAGAGTCCCAAGCTGAATTTTTCTAACATTTAAACCATGGTATGCCATATGTTTTAGCCTCTCTTTTAAATTAAATGAGTGTTGTGATGCGTTTAATCTTCAGGGAGCATTGAACCCACATAGCAAGAGAGGAGGCTAATTTTGGACATCAGATCTAGGTGGTAACATAATTTCAGACAATTTTGGCTGACCTCCCTGGGCAATGCCCTTCATCTCTTTCATGCAAAGATCTATTTTTAGGGAAGAAAGCCCATTAAGTCTTGCCTTCCTTAATTCAGCACTTCACTTGCTAAGATTTGACAGGTAGATCTTTTTTCATATTTTATTTTATTTTTTAAAAAGAAAACAGAAAGACCCTCTGGGAATTCTGGCTTTCAACATTTGTCTTGGGCCCTGCAGGAGTCTGGAACATCTCTGAACCCTACAGTTCATCCTGCTTTGAAACAACCGCCTCGTCATTCCTAATGCACGTCGCCAGCGCTGCCTCCTCATCTGCAGTCGCAGCACTCCCGGCTCCCTGCTCCCGCTCCCACCGCCGTGGCAGCTCTCCTCGCCTTCCCCTTCTTCTCGCCTTCTGCTGTGCCGGCTCAAAGCGAGCTCTCATCCCCCCAAAAGCCTTCAAAAGTCAAAGGATAAACGGGATGCGTGGCCGGGATGCTCCTACCTTGGCTCTTTCCTTTCCTTCTACTTGCAGAGCTGCTTCCCGGAGAAGCACCGCAGTCTCAGCATCATCCCTGCGAGGGACCCCAGCTGCCCCCCAAGGACGCATCCAGCCCTAAAACCTGAACAGCAAGGAGTCCAGAAAAAAACCCTCCACCCCTCCAAAGCGTTTGCAGGTGGCTGCAGCAGCCTGGCAGCGCTTGGGGTGAAAGGTTTGTGCCTTTTCCAAAGCTCTTGTTTCCTAAAATCCTTAGATCTCTAAAGGCTTCTTGTAGCCCTACAAACACAACTTCCTTTCCAAACGTTTCACAGCAAGCTGCTAACCAAAGTGTCTCCCCTCCACAAGTAAAAATATTGGAGGATTATGCGGCAGGTGAGGGGTCTCTGCCTTCGGAGACCAACCAACCAACCAGCCAAGCTCCCACCAGCCCCGGCAGGACGGAGGTGTAGGGCAGGGGTTGGGGACACCGCTCCTGGGACAGATGCTGCAGAACCGGCCGGTACCTGCAGACAATTTGGGAATAACGAAGGGGCAGCTGATGGAGCGCGTAGTGGGGGAGCACGGCTGGGGAGGGGTTAAATCCTGCCCTGTGTTGTTGCCCTGCAAAAAACCAGGCAAAGCACCGAGTTTTGCATTGAGATTCAAGTGCCCAGATCAAAGCTGAGCTCCAGGAAGGAAGGGCCAATTTAGGTTGGAACCAGAGAAAACTTTCTCAGCTAACTGCTGGGAAGTGAAACAACCAGGTTTCAGAAAGCTTCCATCAAAAGGGCACCTTGGAGGAAGATGAGTTTCCGCAGGAGCGGAGGAGGTGGCCCTTTCCCTCTCCTCCCAGCCAGGGAATTGTTATTGGACACAGGATCGCAACACACCCCGTTACAATACCCACCCCGCTCTTTTGAGGCCGTCACCAAAATGCCCTTGTTCTTCCACAGCCTTCCAGAAAAGGATGAGCCTGGGTCCTGCCAACCGCAGCCCAGCGCTGGTGTCCCCGTGCCACCCGGCGCGGGTGGCATTCACCTCCCGGCGTTCCCGAGAGCCGCCGCGCTGCACGGAGCCAAACGTCCAAAGCCTTCAGAGACAGCCCATGTCCAAATTGGGCTTCATGGCCTTTGGGGATGGCCGCCGGCCCGTAATTCAACATTTGATGAAGTAGCCAAAATACTATTTCCAACTTTTTCTTCCTTACTGTTTATTCCAAAGCAAACAAACAAATGAGAAAAAAAAAAAAAAGTTTGAGAGTTTAGCTTTGCTAATTTATGACTCTCTGCTCTGTCCTTTCTCCTCCGGGATTCGCTGCCCTGACCTCGGTTAAGCCGGGAAGAGGAGCGCGAGCTCTTACCTTGCCGGCGCAACAGGTTGCCAAAGTAGGGAGAAAGTGTCTACTCACTTATTCTAGTAGCATGTAGTGCTTTTGTGTTTCAAGTCTTTGTAGATTTGCAATGCCTTTAAAAACCCTTGCAACTGTCCAACATGGGGTGTTTAATTACCAGGTAAAAGAATTTTTTTAGACTCCATTTAATTATTTGATTGCAGACTAACCAAAGAGTGTAAGAGGGCTGTAGCCAGAAGGCACTTCAAAGCAATGCCTTGATGTTTCTTAGTGGGCATTAATGGTTTCTGAAGGCAGGAGATTGTTTAAAAAAAATATTAAAACCCTCCTCATGATCCCGCCAGCAATCTCAAAAAAATGCATAAACACTGGAATCCTCTGCCAGGGAGGAAAAAAAGAGTTCAAAGGGATCTGAGAGTTTTCATGTAAAGTTTAGAGTTTAAGGCGTGACTGTTGGCTACGGAGCCCCACTGTTTGAACTCTTGTTTATTAAAAACAGTTTCCCAGCATTTCACAGGGTTCAGAAAGACAACAGTAAAGTGCAGCCTTTTTCACAGCGCAGTGTTTAAAGGCTCCATTGATTTCTACCTATATGTTTTATCTTTTTTTTTNNNTTTTTTTTTTTTGATCAAATGCCGAAGTTTAGCACAATATCCAAGAGAGGGCTGAGCTGGGTGTGCAGAGGAAAGAACCGCTCTGGAATAAGGGTTTGACTTTATGTTTTAAAATACTTTTTAACAGTTCTCTCCAGACTCTTCAGTGCCCCAGAGGGCGGGATGACAGCAGCAGCAGTATTAGGAAATGACAACTTGCTTGGCCCTAAACTCCAGCCGCCTTTTTTGATATCATCGCCAACCCTCCAGCCTTTATCTGAGCCCGAGCTCTCAATCAACGTCCAACCGAACAATCGGCCACTGGAAAAAGAAAAGTGGTTTTGTTTTGGTGTGTGGTTGTTTTTTTTCTTTCTTAGGGTGGGAGATAATCTTTCAGCCTGTCCTGTCTGGGCATGCATCTTATTTTCGATGAGCCCCTCACCACACTAAGAGTGGTCTCATTCTTTTCTGTGCTTGTACGTCTCTCTCTCTCCTGTGGCTTCAGCCAGCTTCATTTGTTTG
Organism: Ibidorhyncha struthersii; assembly: GCA_013398815.1. Lineage (NCBI taxonomy): Eukaryota > Metazoa > Chordata > Aves > Charadriiformes > Charadriidae > Ibidorhyncha > Ibidorhyncha struthersii. The sequence continues at coordinate 202,202 of VZSZ01000510.1, read as the reverse complement.
AAAAAAATCCTACTTTTTAAGGTCAAGTTTCTTTACCCGGCAATGAAGCGAAAGGGAGTCCGCAGCACGTTGCGGCTTGGTCCTGTTGGCCATGGCCGGGGAAGAGGTGGGCTTGGAAGGGAGCAGCAGCTGGAGCCGCTCTACGGTTTGCAGCGAGAAGCACCGATTCCCGCAAGGGCAAGGAGAGGAGCACAGAGACACAGGGGAGCAGTGGGAAAATCCTGTGCTGTCCTGGGAAAAAAAGCTTACAGCTGAGTGTTTTAGCAAGTTCTTAAGTCTAACTGGAGAGATCTAAAGATAACAGAGCTCAGAGCCGCCCAGCTTCGCCTTCAACAACAGAGACTACCACCCATCCAGTGCAGGTCTAGAAGTATTGCCAGAAGACATTATAAATGGCACATTAGGAGCAGAATTAAAGTAAACATAAAACAAAACAAACAGAAACATCTGCTGAGCAGGTAGCCTGAGAATAAGCTCCTTATTTAAGCTGTTCTCCAGGCTGAATCCTCAGCTCCAAGTCACCAGGGCGCTGCCAGGTGACACCGGCTGAGGTTCTGACGCAGGAGAGAAAGAGCTAATAATAGTGTCGTGTCGGAGCCCGGCTTTGCCTTGCACAAACACAGCAGAGGGAAGGGAAAATAGGAATTGCAGGAAACAAACAGGGTTTTGTTTGAGTCTCCGGGTTCGGTCCTGCCAGACTCCTCCGCAAACGTGGCTGGGAGTTAACGAGAGACCATCGATGCTCCGGAGAAGGTCTCTGCTCTCGGAGGGCTGCGGATTGGATGGGGGAGGATGGAGAGAGGATTTCTGATATTCTCTCGAGGGACACGGGTGTGTGCGATGGAGTGAGGCAGGGTGAGGTGAGATCAGACCCCGGGCATTTAAATGACACTCAGGATTTCGCACCAGAGGAGTCGCGTTCAAACCTGAGGACAGGAAACACTGTCCTCTTGAATGAGGAGATGCTTGCTAAGGGGGACTGCGAGTGAAAACATCTCTTGTGCTTTATAGTTATGGAGATAAACTCAGAATTTAAATGCAGCAGGGAAAGAAACTGAAGAAAAACACACAGAAAAAAAAGTCTAAAAAGGAAGGAGCACCAAATTTCTTGCTCTTAGCAGCTGGTGGCAGAGTGCTGCTCCGAAGATGTCCTGCCTTGCTGCGGCCGACCGCCAAACACAGTGATAGCGGCACAGCTGAGGTTATTCTCCTGCCATCCCAACTCATGGTAAAAATCTCCTCCTTCCAAACTCCAGGGATTGATGGAAAATATGAACTTAATTTTGGGTTCTGTTTTCCTTAAATCGGCACAGTTCCAGTAAAATCAGATTAAAATACCTCCAGTTCCTGATGTTCGGGGATATTTAAAGTCAGATCAAAGCACTTTTAACCAGTCCTTTTGGTAGCACGTTTGATGAGAAACACAGGTGCACTAATATATGAAGCTAGCAGCCGGGCTGATTTAAATGCTGCCTTGCAATTCTGCTTCTGATCCCCTTAAATATCAGCTGGGGGCTGGGGGAGGGACTGGATGGATGATGTTTTAATAGAAGACTACTTTTTTTTTTTTTTCTGGATGCAATTTGAGCTGCTTCACTTTCTGCATGAAAACTTTAACTTGCCCCTTTTTTTTTTTTCCTTTTTTCTTTTCTTTAATAATTACAAGGAGAAAGAGACTCTCAGACAACAGAGAGGCATAGAGAGGTGGAGGGCAAAGTGATTTACAGGCCATAATCTTTCAAGTGCAAGATGTTGGGCTGTGCTTGCAGGGAACCAAGCACAAGCTCTGCGTCTCGTGCACAGAGACCTGAAGGGCTAACCCTGACTCGCAGATGAATTTTTTCGTGCATGCATGCAGAACTGGCTGGCGCTGGTGGCGCTGCGGGGTTGAACCCTGCCGTGTGGGTCCGGGCAGGTGAGGAACCGGGCTCGGGGTGGGCTCAGCCCCTCGGCCGCGCTCCCACGGCGGGTGGGGAATGGTCTCCAAACCCCACAGAGCTTCACAGGGGAGTTTGCCAGGGATTTTCCTGGAGGTATTCAGCCAGGAATTTTTGGTTTTTTTGAGATTAGAGAGCAAAACCAAACCCAACCATACTCAGTGAATGGGAAGGGGTTTTAGCTAATTCTCTGCAGAGTTAACCCAAACCCAAGCAGTGCCGGCGGTGCAGGGGGCGGGATGCAAAGCAGAGCTGTTGCGGGGACACAGATCCTCCCCGCCGTATTTTGGGTACCAGCATTTGTCAGGGATTTTGGGATGACACGTTTCAGAAGAATGCTTGGCGCTCTCGAGGCTTTCCTGTCCTGCCTCCAGACAATACCTGCTCCCTTCAAAACACAGCCTGTTACCCCAAAACGAAGGCGGGTTACATTTAACTGTTTGACAACACCACTTAAAAGTTGTTACCGTTATATTTCGGGAAAATCAGTGTGTCCCTTACAAAGGGTTCAGCCCTGTTTGTTGACAAACGACGTGACCCCAGCAATTCATCCCCAGTGGGACAGGATGGGAAGAACTATAGGATTTTCTCTGCTGGGAGCTTTCAAGTTTTATTGTGTGCAATTAAAATGCAGATGAATAACATAGTAAAATAATAAAATGCTCCTCATAAAAGTGCCCCAGTGAAACAAAACTGTCAAAACACAAGAGAGGAAAGAAAAAAAAAAACAACAAAAGAGCGAACATTGCTTCCTCTCAAAAAATCATGAAAGTTTAAACAAACTCATTGTTATCAGGAGATCGCAAAGGCAGCGGTTTAGTCACAGCCTCCCACCTGCCTGTCTCCAGCTCCTGGAGAAGACGGCCGGGGCTCGCAGCCCTGTGTGCCCCACCGCCCTGCAAAAGATGGGCTGCCCGGTCCCCAGCCCCACCTCGCCCCTGGGACACCTCCCTGTCCCCACCTTCGCACCCAGGCGGCACTGCCTTGCGTTGGAGAGACGCACAGAGATGCCATCCTGCCCCTAATCAAGAGTCTGCTTGGACTAATGGCTTTCGCTAGTGTGCAATTACAAACGGCCCCTAAGATTCAGATTCGTGAACTTTTTGTCCCTTTTGCAGCCAAATCACATGAAAAATGCCATCGAAACCTCGCTGGCATGGCACGATTAGGGAATTGCTGCATTTGTGTAAGATATATAGTTTTAACCAAGCTACTGTCAAGTCATTTAATAAAAGGCATAAGAAAAGCCAGGCTTAGGCTGTCAACTTAAGTGCTGGGAAGTCAGAAGGTGTCAGATTTGCAATTCTCGTTTAAACTGAAAGTGCGCAGAGAGGAGAATAAAGTCAGGACTCCATCTGCCACAGAGCCCGGGCTGGACGCGGCCGTGTGGGGGATGCAACGCCTGGCACACAGTGGGGACACACATCACTGTCCCCTCCCCGGCAAATCCATCCGTCGTTCCCCCAGACTCCACCTGGACTTTTACATGAACGGGTTTCACCCTGTGGTTTAAAGCACTGTAAAACCTTAATAATAATAAAAAAAAGAGCGATGTTTCTTTTGTGAGAAGTTACAGGGCTGAACAGCAAATGAGGCCAATACCAGAGAAGAAAAATAAACAAGAAGCACAGCTTGGACATCAAGAAGGAAATCAGATATTAAAGCTGAGTGGCAGCAGCTGCTTTGCAGCGCTCTCCTGGTGGCTTTGAGCCTTACAGCTGAGCGCTGCTTCAAGAAACCCAGGCGCAATTTGGGTAACGTACCTGTGCTTTGCATTTAAGGTAGCTGATCCAGCAGCGAAGTACAGAAAAAACCCAGAATTGAGAGCGCTTGAAGGGGATACGCTGCTGAGAGGTAAAAGGTCGCTCCAGCCTGTGTCTGAACAGCCTCAGTAGATGCTATGGCATATTTTGGGTGGGTATTGGAGATTAGATGATCATCACTACTAGACTTTATCTTGCATTAGCTTCATCCCTGGGGCTCAGAGCTCGCCTGGTGCAGCTTATTAGAGCAGGTCCCAATTCTGCACGTAATTAGGCATTAATGCTGAGACACAGGCAGGTGTCGGCAGGGTTATGGCCTTGCACTAAACCCAGGACCAGCAATTGCTCCTCTGTCTCGTACAGCACTAAAGGAGCTGGAAACATAAACTCTGAGCGGTGGCACGGGCAGAATCCATGGCTGAGCCAAGGGCACCAAGACACCCCGCAACATCCCCAAGGGCAGCGAGACACCCCGTAACACCCTTTGGTCAACACAGGCAACTTTGCAACCCTATTTCTGCTTTAACTCCCCTATCACATCAGCTGCTGTCACCTGCCCTTCCCAAACCCTGGAGGCAGCTCTCCAGATTTCCAGCACTTGAGGATTTGTTCCATTTGGAGCATCTCAGAGCAGCTCCCATCTTCCTCAGTGGCTCCTGCACTTACAGTTGTGATTTTTCCCCTCTTTCATACGGTCATTGAACTCCTGTTATCTCCCTGAATTAATATTAATGGCTTCCTTTAAGCTTCTCCTTTAGCTCACACTCTTTCCAACAACTTTCTGATGATTCTCATTCTCCCAGACTCCTTTCTTCCCCATCCTCGCACTGCTTGTCTGCCTCTAATCCGCGGCGTTTCCCCAAGATAGCATCGCTGGCACTCGCTGCGCAGGTGACCCGTAGGGGCTGCATGCAGGGGACACAGAGCACGGCAGGTTTGGGTGATGCCCTCAGGGCTGCGGGTGGGATGAGGGGTTGGGAGCGATGCTGGGACAACACTGGGGCTGTGTCAGGGCACCCACCGCAGATGCAGGGAGCAGATCTGAAGCCAACGTGGCCAAGTCACAGGCGCCCAGGATTTGGCCCTACTCAGCCAAATAAAAGGAGATTAAATTGCTGCACAGATAACCAGACTATCTAGGCTTGTTTTTAATGTCGAAGATGTGGTGCCTCACTTTAAAGTTGGGGAGGGAGGAGAAAGTCTTTTATCTGCACTTCTTAATAGGCATGACAAGTATGAAAAGCCAAACGCAGCTCATCCCACATGGTGGCGGCTGTCAGGACATCAGAGTTTGCAACGGAACATCACACAAGAGAAAGGGCAGGAGGGACTGCTGCTGCTGAGCCCAGCTTTCCCCCGAGACCTTCCCCTACTGCCACATCTCACTGTATTATTTCCTCCACAGTCTCTGGGTTTGAGGGCAAGAAGGCCACTCATGAGCACCTTTTCATTGCAGCTTTTCCAGACTTTTAGTAAGTGAAGATAAAGCCAAGTGTATGTTTCTCGGAGGTGGTTGCAATGAAACACCAAAGCTGCTACTTTTGCACAGCAAAGGGGTTGGGAGCTGCTGCCACAGGAGGAGACACCGAGTGATGGAGGTTGTTGCCTTTCCCTGTGTCACTCCCAAGTACTGCAAAAATATTGCAATATCAGATTGGGAAATCATCTTAAGCAGGTTGTTGTGCCCCATAATAAAGCCTGTACATGCCTTTCCAATTACCAGCGGGTTTCTGTGTTGCACTGACCCTGCCTGCATTTCTCAGCAGCCTCAGAGGTACATGGAGACAGATGCCATGGCGGGGCCCGATCGGCTCTCGAGTTCAGCCCTTCCCAACTCCCCCAGAACGTGCTCGTCTCATGGTCCACTTACAAAGCATCTCGCAGAGAGCAGCTGGTACCCAAACCCCACTGGGCGGCCAGTTTGGGGATGCCTGCGGGCTCCTCGCCGCTGGAAAGGCGCCTCACATTGGGCACTGCCGAGCTCTCGGGTGACCAAGCTGGGCTCTGAATTTTGTCCAAGATGACACAGAAACAGATATTTTTTTTAATTATTTTTTTTTTTTAAAGCATTGAGCAATACCCAAGCATGTGCGAATCAGGACTTTTGCAAAACGCTGGCTTGCGCCAACTTTCTGGGATGGAAACCGAGGATGCTGACATGTTTGGTCCCCATTTACTAGGCTTAGCAATGCTTTTAACCCTGTGCCCCTGCCTGAGCTGCAGCCTTTCACCCTGCCTCCCGCCGAGGGCTCTCTGCAGATGCTGCTGCACAGAACTGCCAAAACGGGGACCACATGAACAGGCTCCGGGGAGATTTCCAGACACAACTGCTCTCTCCTTGCACAGCCCAAGGGGGACGAGGCGATGCCCATCCAGGTTATTGCATTAGTCTAAATCCATCCTTTCACCGCTCTAAAGCGTTTGCTTAAGGCAGAGTCTTCTCTGGGGTGCAGGATCTCTTTCCTGCATTTTATGAGTTTTTTTCCTAATTATGGAATCTCTTTCAATCTAGACCTCCTTTGATCATGGCTGGCCCCAGAGACAAGTCGTCTTGTCTGGATCGACAGAGAAAAGAAAGAGATGATGGGCAGAAGTGACCTGCCCGGGATGACTAAGAAAATATGCGGCAAAACAGAGATTTGAACACAAGCTTTGCACAACCAAAGCTTTGGAGAAACAGCAGGACAAACCTTCCTCCTGTCTTGTCATCAATCACCACACCCTTCCAGGTAAACCGCTTTTCAAATGGAAACTAGAGGTGAGCCATCAGCGCTTTCTGCAGCTATTTTGCTCCCCCAGTACAGGCGGGATGAGAACTCCCCACTTCTGGGGCAATCTGAGCATCCGAAGGGAATTTCTGAGCTGCAATGTGTTACTGATGCAGGAGAAAGCCATCCCAGTGAACCAGCGCAGAGGAGACCCCGCTCCGATTCAGCTGATGGACCACAAAGGGCTTCTTATAAAACTCAGTTAAATGAGATTTCTTCAGAAAAAGGCTATTTTCAGTGCCACTCTGATTATTTGCCCTCTGTTGTCTTCCATTAAGGATACTGTGAAGTTAATGATCCAGCCATGGAATTTTAAATAGCTGCTTCATGACTAACAACATGTGCTCCGGATCAGCTCAAGCCTGTATTTACATATTTCCCATGATACGTTAACATATGGTTCTTGTTTGTAACGTGGAGTTGCTCTCTTCATATTATTACCACTTCTTTTTTTCCCCCTTTTCACAATTACAGGGGAAAACCCTTCTGTTATAATTATTGTTAGAAAAAGCACTGTTCAAATAGGAAGCTATTAGGGTAACTAGAAGCCTGTTAATTGCTTTATTTTGATTCCCACTCGATCCGGAGCTGGTTTTTCACACAGGGGCTCGGGGCTGTGTTCATGAGCGCTGTTGGATGCACAGGGTCAGCTCTCTCCCCATCACACCGCGGGTCAGGGTTTCACGACCCTCCTTGACAGCTTGGCAATGGCACTCTTTGGGGAACTTGCACTAATGGTTTGAATTTCTTCCCTTTTGAATTTGCAGTTTTAAGTACGTAGATAATTTGTACAATTGTTGGGTTGGTTTTTTTTCCTCTTCCCCCTCTATTTCCCTCCCTGCATCAAAGCATGAGTTAATGGCTGGATATAAACATCCTAACTGCTCTCATAGCACGGCTGGAATCACAGGAATTGGCATTTTCCGAACTCCCGTGTCCTTTTCCCCGTGCTCCGCTCCCCTGACTCCCCTCTAATGATTCAGGTCCTGAGGCTTCAGCTATTTCCTTTGGGAGATTATTCCACGTGGAAATGGGCTCTAACCATGAAGAATTTTTTCCTTCAACCCAGTCACAAAGATTATTTCCTTTATTTAATCTTATTACTCCCACTTGAACCAGGCTAAATAATTCCCATCCTCCCTGGGTATTTACACCCCTCTCATACTTGCAGACAGATACCGTATCCCACCCTTAGTCATCATTTTGCCAAGCTAAACATATGTAACTCTTTTAATCCTTCGTCATAAATCAGTCCAGCCCTTTCATCGTTTGTATTGCTCTTCTCGGAATCCCGCCCAATTTGTTGACATTGTTCTGCTCTTTAGGTGCTCGAAGGGTGGGTACTCCAGGTGAAATTTCACCAGTCGTGTGTTACGAGGTTCATTAACACAACCTTCCTCTCTGATTACTTGCATGCAGTTAGCAGACTGAGGATTGATGCTGCAAACTCTACTGATACGAAAAAGGACCCACTGATATCACTTGGGCTAACGAACAAGTGATCCCGGTATCAAGCCCCGGTAAACCTCAGTTATTACCTGTTTGAGAAGGTTTGGTTGTTGTTTCATCCCAGGGAGGTCACACATGCGACATGACCGTTGGGGGGTGATCCTGCAGATGGGGCTGCATTAGAGGATGGATTTTGCTCAGCAACATTCAGTGCTGCGGAGAGGCCAGGCAAGAATTTGGACCCCCCTTTGAAAACCCACCAAAACCCTACTGGGGGCAGGTCTGAGCAGTTCAAGCGTGTGCAGGATCAGCCCCATCCCATCCGCCGCCAAGTCCCGCACATCTCACACGATGGTGCTGCCACGGAGCAGGCAAGCGCAAACGTGCGTTACGGCTCACAGCTGCCAGCTGGGCATGGACAAATAACCACTATTCCCATAAAAACACACTGTAAACTCAATGCAAGAAAGCGAAGCACACACTCACGCCTGCGCTGCATACGGAGAGCCAAGGGGCCCATCTGCCTATATCAGGGAGGGACTGCGGCATTTGGGGGCCAAACAAAAGCAGTGATGAGCCCTGCATGGCTCCGTGTGATCCAGGGGAGATGTTGGGCTGACACGTGGGTCAGTCTGGATTCACGCTGGTTTAACTGGCATTTAGTAGTTAGTCTATTCAAAGCACAAGTCGCCTCTGTAAGGAATTATTAGCGCAGCTCAAACCCCTCTGAGATCCGTAGGGTGTTTAATTTATGGGTTACTTGTATTCCTCTAACAGCGACTTTGGGATTCGGCACAGGGGCATCGCTTGTGAAGCAGATGCTTCCCTTGGATGAGGGAAGGCAGCCCAACAGCCTCCACTTTTTTCCTCTTCCCTGGCCATGCAGCCGGCATCCCTGCTCTCCTCTCCTGCTGCTCCCCAGATGCCATTGCCCTGATCCCAGTCTAATGCAGCCATCACCTATGGGGTGTTTCATGACTCTCTCCCCCCAAAACTAGTGCAAGGAGTAGGAAGGGCTTGTGCAGAGAGGGGAAAAAGCTGCCTCCAGCCCAGGGGTCCCCGGGGAGACTTCTGCTCTGTGCTCAGCCCGCAACAGCCAGCCCATCCGAAGGCGAACCCGGCGAACGCTCCTTTTACTGAGGGCTGCGGACGTGCTGAAAGGAGATGGTGCCTCCGTGTGAAAACAGGGAACAAGGGAAAAATCGGTTCACAGAGACTGTTTTTTTTAAAAGACTCCATTCTGGGTTTGGCACCAAAACCTAATTTGCTAATTAAACCTTTGCAAGGGGCTCAGGCAGCGGCACATCATTGGGGAGACCCATCCCTCTGACACACCATTGGGAGGTGTAGTGCTGCTCAACAGCCTTGACAGGCTGAGAGAGCTGGGGCTGTTCAGTCTGGAGAAGAGGAGGATCTGGGGAGAACTTATTGTGGCCTTCCAGTGTCTGAAGGGCACCTACAAGAAGGCTGGAGAGGGACTTTTTAACAAGGGCATGTAGTGATCGGACAAGGGAGAATGGCTTCACGCTCGAAGAGGGGAGATTTAGATTAGATATTAGGAAAAACATTTTCACAATAAGGGTGGTGAGCCCCTGACGCAGGTTGCCCCGAGAAGCTGTGGCTGCCCCATCCCTGGAGGTGTTCAAGGCCAGGTTGGACGGGGCTTGGAGCAACCTGGGCTGGGGGGAGGTGTCCCTGCCCAGGGCAGGGGGTGGCACTGGATGATCTTCAAGGTCCCTTCCAACCCAAACCATTCTATGATTCTACGATTTATGGTGCCATTGCCTTTCACCCCTCCGGTGAGAACCCGCATCCAAGGCCCTTCAATCTACAGAGTCCCAAGGCTTTCTGCTGTAAAGCTAGCTGCCTCCAATACAAAGTTAATTCTCTTTGGTTCTCAACTATGCCACCACTCATAACAAATAGTCTATGATAATAAATACCTCAGTGAGATCAAAAGATCCTTAAACAACCTTAATTAAAAAAAAAAACAAACAACATGGAAGTGCAATTGGTCTCTGCTCTTCACCACTTTTCTTCTCTACTCTTTGCAGAAGGTGACGGCTATGTAACTTTTACATTTCAAAGATCCACATCCCATTGTATGCAGAGAGGCAGGCTGAGTGCTTTGTGTTTTCCATAGTTTTGTCCAGCGGTTGTCCCACTAACCAGCCTCCTGCCAAGGGAAAGGGATTTCTCCCTTCGCCCGCTGACAGAATTTTCGCTTTGAAAGCGAGAGTTGACTGCTTCTTAATTAGTGCTGTCATGAGCTGGTCACTAAGAGCTGGGAGTCTCACGAAGGAGCTCGGCTATTCACTCCTGCGTGCGCTGGCGCGTCCTGGGGATGCGAATCCAGCCCAGCCTCAGCTGCTACTGCCGGCAGCTCCCGGGGATTCTCCTAATGGCCTGATTTATACCATGAAACACGTCTCAGAAGCCTTGCAAATATACGCAGTGCACTTTATAAAAAGCGCAGGGACTGATATGTTATAAAAGAGAGTTTCCTTTCAGTCCCCAGGTACCCCGAGGTGCTTTACAAAATAATGTTAGGGGCCTGCCAGCTCGGATTTTGCCCTCGTGATTCTGCTCGCGAAGCCGCTCACCCAAATACTGCTCAACCACACACACACAAAGATCATTAAGCTCTGAAGAATACGTATCACCTATTTGCAGAGGAACATGTGAAATTATTACTACCACTAGTATTTGTGTTTATTACAAAAGCACCTAAAAAAGAGTCCGGGGCCAGGTGGTGTGCTGTGGTATATGCTCCCTGAACCAGAGCAAATGATGGGACCGTAAAATGACAGCAGTGTCACCTCCAGCCCTGTGCTCCATCACTGTCCGGTTTCACCCATAAAGTACAATAAAAGCAATTCCACCAGCCAGTACACTTTTCACAACCAGACAAGTCGATGCGCCGAATGCTTCATAAAATTCCTCATTTTTTTTTCTTAATATTTTATCTTGAAAGTATTAGCAGCAAATAAAGACGGAGACTTTTTGACCAGACTACGTTGCAGTCAGCATCTCTCCATCTCCCACAGTGCAGATTCCCATCTGATTGCTGGGCTTACAAACATGCATATTTTCCTTTGTGTGTTGGTTTGAATCCACACAAAATACAGGATAAATCTCCTTTGAAGAAAGTGGGAAAGCAGTATGGCAACAAGCCTAGGTAGGTATTGAGTTACTTTCTGTAATTCATATTTTCTCTAATGAGAGCCTTGCAAGAAAGATATTCCTCTGGTCGCTCTTCAAGTCAGACAGGTATAACAACAAGAACACCAGACAGGTATATGTAATCTAGAGATGGCTTTGAACCAGCTCCCAGGATATGAGCACTCCTGAACTTTTAAGGTATTTAGATCCAAATCTGGATCTGTGCTTTGTGGTTGACCGTTTATCCCACTCCCCCACCACATTATGTATATATATTTTTTTATTTTTTTTCAACAATGACCCAGATCAAAACATGAGATATTAACAACTTTCGACTTCAAGGCAATTGTTGGCATCTCAGTTTTCTGACTTACATTTGTAAAAATTAGAAGACTTGCACAAATGTGCCTAGCATATGACTTGCAGCATTTTCCTGAAAATATTACTTCATTTTGCAGATTAGCCCGGTTAGAAAATAAAATACAGGAATACAGTAGGAACACATGTAGATGCAATAGCTTGTATGATCCCTGTGCCAGAGCACTTTATCAAATCCTTGTTTTTTGTGCTAGAATCAGGGCAGGAACTTCCTAGGGCTTGAGACATCCTCCAATATGAGAGGCTGGAGACGAGACAAGGAACCTGAACAAAACCAGGATTCCTGGACATTAGGTTGATAACTTCCTGGGAAAATCAGAATTTCAATGAATTTATCAAGAGGTTTTCAGGCCAGGAAGGAGGGTAATAAAGACACAGAGTTCAGGCCAAAGCAGCTCCCTGAATGCAGTCCAATAGCTTGCAGGCCTCAGATGAGAACAATTCTTTTAATCTTTTAACGGCATTTCACATTTATTACTCTATGGAGTGACTGGAGATACTTTGGGTAGGTTCTGCCTGTGTAGCTACACCTGCCTGCGCTCGCCAGGTCATGGCTTTCCGCTCCTTGGCTGAATAAGGCTGCAAATACCCCACCCTGAACATTTCTATGAATTAAAACAATTAGTTCCCATGAGTGCGTCGTGGATGCAACTTTGAAGTTTTCCTTTTGTGAGCATCAGAGTCATAAAGAGCCATTCGTTGCAGTGACTGCAGGAGAGGAGTCGGAGGGGTAAGGACAGCTAAGGAATCAAGGTGTAATTCAGCTTAGAAGAAAGTGTCCCACGGGACTTCGTGGCATCACTTGCGATCTTTTCACAGTGGGTATGTACTACAAGAGGGGACAATGGGATCTCTAAAATCTTTTAGGTTTTTTATCTCTACAATTACATTTTCAATAGGCTTTAAAAATACCAGACTTTTCATTAATTTTCCCTCTCAATGAGAGAAGCCCCCATGAACCTACAAGCTAAATTTGGCCCTTGAGCTAAATGTGGTGGCTCTCACAACCTGGAAAGCCTGGGCTGTGCTAACAGGGAAAAAAAAAAAATCTTGGAAGAGGAACTTTTCCTTCTTTTGAAGTCAGAATGGATTTGCAAGGGTCTTATGTGATGAGGGGACAGTTTTAAGTAGAGGGGATACGTGTATAATTTTAACCACGTAAACAGTCCTTTGCAGCCTGGGAATCTTCAGACTTTTCACGGCTTTAAGAAGTTGGCACTGCATACTTGTTAAAATCAGTTTAACCACTTGCCAAGAGGTTTAAAGAAAGACGACACCTATTTTGCATGAATAGTAATATTACTCTGATGAATTTAGTTATACTAATGGGAGAGCTTAAAGAATATGCTCCTGCCCATGATGGATTTTTTAAGGCAAATAATAAGGTTCTGGAGGGTGTAACCTAAAATAGACATTTCATAAAAGATTCATCCTTGAACAAAAATGTCATGAAAGCATGAAATGAAAAATAGACGACAATCAGAATTCCTCTTGAAGTGCTTTGTAGTAATTATTTTAAAAAATCCTCACAAAAGGCTCTTTTCAATTGCAGAATAGCAAGTGAGGTCTGTATGGTTCAAGGCCAAATAATTTCTGCAATGGAAAAAACAGCTTCAGTTCTTCAGTTCTAATGTAAGATATTTTAAATGGGCACGAGCTTCAATTACTGCTTTCTTTTCCCCAGCTTCTGTGGGACATGAATTGCCCACAGATAAACCCCCTGCTCTGCAAAGTGATGACCAACATCATTTGCAGCTCTAATGCTGCCGATTCCACAGCGACAGACAGAATCACAGCCTTCGGATAAGGATCAGGGGGCTTGTGGCACCACATACGGGACTGGAGACCCCTCTTTGCCGGTCCCCGGCTGGTCCAGTTGTACTGGTGGATGAAGCCTGCTCCTGGGTAACTTAGAGTAGACCAGGTAGGGAAGGTTGGATCCTTTCCTCTCTCCTGCCTCCTTTGTGTCCTGCTTGTACCCCACAGACCGCTCTTTGCTCTTCCAGCGCATTGCTGGAGGGCGAGAGGTGGCCACGGAGCTGGGGAAGCACTACACCTCCAGCCCTTGTCCTCCTCATTGCTGCAAGGAGGAAGCCATGAAAACAGCATCTCTCCAGCTCTGGAGAGGGGTGTCATGGAGAGAAAGATGGGACCGGCCCAGATGGTTAAAAGCCAAGCACAGATGGCTAGGTGACAGGATAGTATCTAACAGTCGTGATCAGATGAGCATCTAATGACAGCACTACTGACACTATCTTTAGCTATCACCTTAAATTACTACCATGGTGGAAGCACATCACCAGCACTGGGGTGACAGATCTGCTCTAGATGAAGACATTTTCCTATGACAGAGTTGCACTTTTAGGTCATTCAAATTGTAAATATGGTCTGGAAAGTGTCAGCAACTGGAGAATCAGCCAAGATTTGTCCCATATCAAAGCAATACTGCTGATCCATACCACCACGAGGCAGATACACACTGCTTTCCTACCTCAGGTCTTAGTGGTGGCCCAAGTGGAAGCTGACGGGAGCAATGCGTGTATGAGAGAACCCTCAAGTATCTCCAAAATCCCGACTGCCAGCTGAGCCTACTGCGCTTCCCCTTGGAAACGGGCCCGTTCCTGCCTGTTTGGGGATTTTTGTAGCGATGCCCAAGCAGCACAAATGAGTGAGAATCAGTCAGGAGCCCGCTGGCACCTTGGCGAGCGCTCACCAGTGCCTCGGCATGCAGCGTCCTGCTCGGCGGGGAATGACGGCAAAGGGCAGAGCAAGCCAGGCTTGGCTGCCGCCATCTCCCACCCATCCTTCCCCATCACCCAGGGCTATTTCACGCTGTCTGAGCTCACCACGCTTTCATCTTTTTATTTTCCTTTCTGGTGTCTCGTGCAGGAAAAGGCATTTCCCTAGCTGCCACAACCCAGCCTTGCTCCGGCGGGTGCTGGATGAGACCTCTGCACCACAGGGAGCGAGCACAGACCTCAGGTGTAGCCACAATTTCCCACCTCCTCAACAGGGAAGAGCCGCTTGCCCACCCACAGCACGGCCAGTTCCCATCCTGGAGCGTGCCCATGCCTCCGCTGAGCATCGAGACATGCCGGCTGACTGCAAGTGGCTGTTCCCCTCCGTTTGGGGGGGGTCGCTCAGCAGTGCCTGGGGAGAAGAGCAGCGGGCAGGGCAAGACAAAGGGTTGACATTGCTTATTGTATGTACAAATGTTGGTGTTTTTTAACGTATGCAGCTGCACTCCAAGACTACGCTGTGTCGCCTCACCCCGAGGAGCCAGACTTACTCCCCAGCATCCCCGAAACGCGGGTGACAGGGGAGTCATTCTTCAGTCCAACAATAGCGACTTGTTCACAGCTCGATACCAGGCTGGTAAAACTCTGAATTTTCAAGTGTGTTTGAGTTGGGGCTTAGCTAAACAAAACTCGTTTTCTAAGGCAGGCCGAGGGATTCTCACAAGCTGTATGCCTCTACGGCCCCGGCTCAGACCTGCTCCCCTCCATCCTCTCCCCCAGCATCCTTTCCCCCCTCTCTTCTGTTCATGCCGTTCACCCCTTTGGCAATTCTAATTTTGCACTGAAAATCCTCCCAGTCCTTCTTAAACCTAGGGCTGACCTGCCTTTAAGACTACGGTGTTTGAAGCAGAACCTATTCCCCAGCAGAAGATTTTAATTTTAAGCTAACTGCTGCGCTTTGTTTCCAAGTGCTTTATTTAAAATTGCTTCAATGTGTAGCTTTCTGAAAAATTATTTTCCCTTTTCTGAGGCTTTTCTGGCTTTGGATTTTTCCCTCCTGATTTTCAGGACTTCTCTTTTCTGTCCCGAGGAAATACTACCCCCCCCAAACCAGATCTCCTGCAAACTGCCTCTGGACTTTCCCGCAGATGCATAACCTCTCTGTGCCTCAGTTTACATAGGTGTAAAAACCCAGGGAACGTAATTTCCCTGCCTCAAAGAGGTACAGTGAAACTTAATTAAACTAACTAATGCCTACAAAGGGATCCCGTATCCTCAGGTGGACAATCTATATGGAAAACGCACTTCTAAGAGAGCGCTATAAGCGCTTCAAGATGAAGCTATAACAACAGGAGATCACAGGGACTTGGCTGAGCTCCTCCTCCTCCTCCAGCACCAGCACGGTCTGTGCATCTGTTTCCCCCGAGGGACTCGTTCAGAGCCTGCGGAGGGAGAGCACCAAGGGGAGCCGGGCACCCGATCTCGCCCCCCGGGATGCTCCCTGGCAGGGAATGTGGGACCCAGCAGCGGTGGCAGCGCCTGCGCGCAAGGAGGTCTGTGCTTGGCTTCGGTGGAGCTCCTGGGCTGGTGCCGGAGGGTACCAACAGCTCGTGCAGAAGACACCAGGACACCCCTTCCTCCAAAACCCCTTCAAAGACCTTGGAAATGAATGAAATGCGGCGCTCCTGTGATGTGACAGCGAGAGGAGAAGCGCTTACGAACAAGGAGGAGCACGAGATGGTGAAAGCTGCAAGGTGCTCAGCCTGTGTTTAAGGTGGTGAGGGAAGCTGTGACACAGCACAAGTCCCGGACTGGGGACCGTGCTGGAGGCTGAACCCCTGTGAAGAGGTGACCCAACAAGCCTTGCCCAGGGGCTGTGCTGTACCCACACCCTGGCGCGGCCGAGCGCCCATGGGGAGCACCTGCAGCACCGCCGGGCACTGGGGCAAAGCGGCTGCGCCAGCACTGGTGCCTTGGTCTGCACTGAGCATCACGGCAGAGGACAGTCCGATGCAGAACGAGCCGGGGTGCAACGCGGGGCTGCGCGCACGCACGCCGTTGGGTTTGCTTCTTCCCTTGCAATGGGTTTTTGGAGAAGCCTGCTGTGCCTCGCTCCACAGCACTCTGATCTGTTGGGTACCGCCACCCTCCTCCTCCTCCTGACGCATCAGGTAGCTCTTCCCAGGGGAAGTTAACTGTGTTAATATGTATGAACACAACCAAAAGCAAAAAGTGTTACATTTTCTGAGAGACAACATACCTGTCACTCTCTCCAAGCAAACCTATGCTGCCTACGTGATAAACACAAGCCCATGACTCTTTGCAAGTACGACGCAATGCATATTTCATTACAATGACATTCCAGCCACCTACGACAAAAATAATTAATGACTGCTTAATGGCCCCAACGGGGCTTTTTTTGAAGCATATGAATAGATTAAACTTTGTTCCCAGTGCAAAGGAAAAGCTGTAGATCATTTTGAGCTGGAACAAATAGATATTGTATTATTCACTGTTATGTATTTATCTAAGTCAGTAATTTCGGAGTGATCGAAATAACATTAATAAGTGCTGTATTTTTCCTCGGTGTTTCCAGAAATGCTGTTCTACATTCTTCAGGCAGCGGAAAACACTGGTTTTAGTTTAAAAGAGTTTCACAAGAGGCCAGTGGAAAAGGAAGCTGAAACACCTGCGGGTGACAGGAGCTGTCTGCGGCCACCACCATGCAGCAGCTATCAGCACCCGCCTGTACCTGCAGTAACCCCGTTCCTGAACAGCCAGATCTGTGGCAAGAGTGGTTGGGACGCCATGGGATGAAGAAGGTTGTTGTAGACGCAAACCACCATATTTACACTTAGGTGGGAATACTGCATGTGCTGCGCCTAATACTGCATCCTTCTCTCAAAGGACATCGTTGCCGAGAGAGAGGCTTTGCAGTCCATGGGTGTGAGCGCATTTTTGTGGCACCGTTAAGCCGGCAGTGGTGCATCCCACCGTCAGCCAAAGCTCAGCTGCCTACCCCGTGCAAGCCCAGGACACCGCCGAGGAGCACGTTCCAGCTAGTTGCACATCCTGAGCCATCTGCTCGCAAACTCACGCAGCTTCGACGCTGCTGAGCTCACCTGCGGTTCGAGGGACTCGCTCTGTGCTTCCCGGAAAGCATCGTGCTGCGCTCCTGCAGGGCCAGAGCCAACATGAGCGGCATCGGCACCAAGGAACTGCCCGTTCCTGGACGATACAGTGCTGCCTACAACTAGGATTAGAGGTAAAACCCAAAACGCTGCACAAGCAGTTAGAGACTGATGAAAACGAGTGCAGGAATAGGCACAGCCCTGCGTCCAGGCACCCCTCGTGCTTTCCTCCCACTCCAAGCCAAGTGCCCACCATGAGCCAGTAAGGATGCTGCACAGCAAAGCCAAATGGTGCAAGCTGTTGAAGGAGGAACAGTGGGACCACTGCCACACCTAAGCGCTCGGGAAACCATTGCCATACAAAAAGGATTGTTTTGTAAAAAGCCTGAAGGAGTTCAGTTTGTTTCCTGGGTTCAGAAACCTCAGGTTTCCCCTGCTGGAGATTTACTCTGCCACAGCACCCTCTGTTCAACACTTCCCACTCTCCTTGAGTGACAGCAAAACCCTTAGAGCCGCCGGCCTCCCTCGCTGGCTTTTTAGGAGAAGCATCAACACGAGTTTTCCCATGTCCCTTGGACACTGGTGTTTTCTTTCATAATTTCTCAGTCCACCTCATGCGATTTAAGCAAGATCTGGGCCAGCCGCACAGAAGATTCGGGAAATCCCTGCATCTCTGAGCCAGGCAAGCATGTCCCTGGTGATTGGGGATAACAGGTAATTAGAAATAGCTGAGGTACACTAGTTATTGTTACGTGCTGCAGGTTTATTGCCGAGCGTTGCTACAATATTTATGAAGTGGTTTGCATTCCTGTGCTAGACTGACACATTCTGAGAAGTCATAAACAAATCACCTTTTCAAGTGGAATTTAAAGCTGTTTTGCAGCGTTGTGTTCTCTAACAGCCTCATCACTTTTAAGGCAGAAACGTTCGAAGTTCACGTCCAGCAAGTGCATTTACTACTCCGTTACTACCATTAGCAGCAGTGTTACTCAGCTGGAGAACAGGTCTAGATCCCACCTCACCACTGGTACTACATCCATCCAGCCTTTTCACAAGCTCTGGTTTTCAGGACCTTCCTTCCCTGAAGGCTACAAACACATTCTACATTTCATCCTACATTTACAAAGTGAATTTGTGCATTCTCCCTACTGATTCCTGGAGTCTTTCACGGCAAAGACAGCCAGTGCACAAGTGCCTGGGATGAGCTCTCTGAGCACATGATAACCTGTCCCGATCAATTTTCACACTGCCTGCTCTTTCACTGTGCATTTTCCCCAGTTTACTGCTCTGCCCCCAATTCCATTCTTCCCTTCAGTTCTGAGCAGAATGGAGACCTGGTGATGCTTTGTTAATTTTCAGCCAGCTCCAAAACTGGACATAAGAAACACACGTACAGGTTCAAGCATCATTAAGCAATCTCAGCTCCAAATAGAAGACAAGTCTCAATGGAAAGTTAAAGCTAGCAAGGAGCTCTTGAAAGGCATTTAAAAAGTAAAATACAAACTTCAAACAGTCACCATGGGGATAAAATTTTCAAGTGACAGTTTAAACTGTCAAACATTAATATATGATACTATTTGTCGCCTTCCATTGGCTACCTTCGGCACCTCACCCGTTACACTAATGACCATCCTGTTATTAACCATGGATTTCATGGTAATTAACTTGAGTTCAGCAAGTCACAGATGACTTTATTAGGCATGACTTTGATAATCACCATTTTAATTGCAGAAGCTGTCCTCTATGCCCACCCTGAACACAAGCTATTTTTAAGTTGGAGCAACATTTTCCTTTCTATTGGACAATGCAGTGGGCCGTCACACGGGGCACTTAGCCAGCAAAAGAAACTAAATAAAATAATTCAGGGTAAGAGCTTACCCATTTCTGTGCTGCTTTGAGGTACAAGCCACATCTGATAAGGCAGAAGCGAGACCACAAGAACCACATTCTGCCCAAGGTTTTAATAAAAAGACTAACGGAGAAATAAAGGGACATGGGGCTCAGTCAACAGACTGGATCAGGCTCACAGCCACCAAGTCCAACTGCTGGTCAACAATGGAGGACAAATCCATCTGCTTCAAAAAAAAAAAAATAGAGAAAAAAAGCCTTTTACAAGAAATCATGTAGCAACTGGCTGTGCCTACCCTACAGAGGTAGGGCAAGCAGGTTGCACCAGGAGCAAACACCACGTTGCCATCGCTAAAGCAGAAACTGTCCCGCTGCAAATTCCTCCTTACGCTGTTACAGACCCCCAGGCCGTTGTGTCCAAGATGGGCAAATCAACCCTTTTGGCTGGGTCTGATAGGAGAGAAGCGATCCCCTCTTTCAAAGACAACGTGGTTTAAAACTAAACCTGAGATGAGAGCTATGGTAGTCATGCACTTGGCCATCAGCTTTGGAGCTGGGCTATTCCTCAAGTGCAAAGTATCATCTCCCTGTGCGTTATCGTCATTAACAGCACACAACTGTTCCCATCGCTCAGCCTCATGGGGTAAGAGGTTCCCTGCCCATTGCCAGCTCAGCTCTGCAAACACTGACCCTTACAGACCTGGATTTCCATGCAAATAGGTGATCTGTAGCAAAAGACACCCCCCAGCACTCTGCCCTCACTCTTCGTCTGTGCTGGAGGTATCATAGAATCACAGAATGGTTTAGGTTGGAAGGGACCTTAAAGACCATCTAGTTCCAACCCCCCTGCCATTGGCAGGGACAACCAACAACAGACACCAACAGGTAGTACAAATTGTTTTCAAAATTACAAAACCAAAAAAACCCCGCCCCCAAAACCAAAATTTAAACAAACAAACAAACCACCCCCAAACAAAACAGAAAAAAAAATAGTTCTGAAAGTTCATATTTTTCCTACTACACTGTGACCAATGTGGAATACGATTTTTGTGAAACTTCAAATTTTGAAGTGTAAGAAAAAGTGGATAAATATCCACCAAACTGGATTCCATGCCAAGCTAGGCTGTATGACCGGCACAGACAAATTCATTTCTGCATGAAGTGCGTTAAAGCACATTCACATCCTCAGGGCATGCAAATGTGAGGTTACCACGCTGCAGCTGACACAAGCCCTGATATAATCCTCAGCTCTCTCTCAAAAAAAAAAAAAAAAAAAAAAAAAATTAAAAATCCCCAAAAAAAAAAAAAAAAAAAAAATTTAAAATCTCCCAACAACTAAAGCACAGCCTTCCCAGGTCAACAAATCTTTCCACAGGCACAGGAAGTCTTCATGGATACGCTACAGGACCACAGCCTTAGATCTCCCGTTCCATCACAGATGTATTGCTTCTGCATTTCATATAGACCCTTCCTGATAACTTTTATTGCAGTTTAAAAACATAATATAGCATGTGATAAATAATTGTGTTAGCTCTGCATACATGAATGGCTTTAACTTGCAGCTTATACTTAGTAATGAATGTCAGAGTATGTGTTAATAAAAAATTAGATCACCATAGCATGGTGTCAGGATACATACTTTAGTAACCTAATGCTGTTAAGTTTTCCTGTCATGCAAACTGTAATATACAGTAGCAAGGAACAGGCATTCCTATTCCCTTTGGATTGTACAGATGTTTTGTGCTCCCAGAGAATGGTCTAAAGAGACGTACGCTCTTAGTATATATCTATTATAACATTATTAGCCACACTCCTAATTAATCCTTAGGAATTCCAGGCATTTTTCATTTAGTTCTTAGCAAAGGAAAGGAAAAAAAAAAAGGTGCCTTAACAACTATTTGTGTCGTAGAGTTCATAAATGAGCCCATCACCCTATACCAGAACTGCTATAATTTTATCGGAATGAAAACCATTCTCTTTGATCTCCTCCAGTTCTTAAATCCAGCAGTTGTGTATTCAAACATCAATGGAAATGTGGTTTCAAGCTTCCTCTTTCATTATCTTTCTCAAAGATAAAAAAGAGCAAAAGAAAAAAAAAGTTCTGAGCTTTAGAGATGAGGCAATATTTTTACAGTAATTTCTTTATCTGATTTCATCCTGTTTACAGAAGCTGCTGTTTGGCAGA
>VZSZ01000510.1:123541-180818 GCA_013398815.1 Ibidorhyncha struthersii | reverse complement strand
CTTTAAATAAACGTATATTAAAAAATAGAACAGACAACAGAGTCGGCTTCCTGCTTGCTCTTTATTGTAAGGGAGATAAGGTTGCTAAATGCTATGCTATCTGACTTTGGTTCAGTGCGTGACCTACATGGATCAAGATGGAGATTTAATGATTAAACTTCACTCCTTTATCTTCAGCAAAGGGGGGGAAGAAAGAGCACCCAAACAAACTACTTGTTTTCTGGCATGATAGAATTACGGTTCCACACAATAATTAACTATCTGACACATTCCTGCGAGGCTGCAGATGTCATTAATGGCTCCGAAATGACCCCTCTCTGTTGTCATAACCCAGAGCTCTTCTTGGGAGCCAAAACAAGCATGTACGCTAAAGAGGCTCATAGGTGGCAAAATACATTTCATCCCTTCTCAGCTGATTCCCACAGACCACAGGTGTGTTTCATGGTTCATATACCACTGATAGAAAAAATTAGGAGCAAATTCAATTAAAACAAAACAGGTCCTTGATGTACCAAACATGCAAACCCATTTTAATCTCTTCTGTCCAAAGCCCTGGACTCCAATCTTGCTACTAACTTCTTTACAGCTCTTGAAACCTATCTCGATCGCTCACACCCAGATAACACAGCCCATTTCGCTGACTGTTACACATCCAGTGTCTCTGAACAAACTCGGAGAAGACGTAGCCCTGTAGGTGGTTCCCAGGCTGCTCCTCCTGCACCCTAGCAAGCCCGTTGCAAGTAGATCCTAAAAAATCTTGAATTAATCAGCTACAATACAAACTTCAAAAGGGCTGGCACTTCAATTTTGATGGGTAGTAAAATGCATACTTATGCATGCAACCCTCACACAAGAAAAAAAGACTGACAATGCATCCCAAAACCAAGCAAAGTCCAAGTCCAGCCTGGGTTCACCATAGGGCCTCCCGAGCTTTGTAAGTGTACAGATCAAACTGTGGACACTGGCAGCGGTTTTTATTTTTGCACGAAAGCCACATGACATGCAGCAAGTTTAATGAAGTTTGTTCTTAGCATTATTTCAAACCTCCAGGGCTGCTGTCACCCACGTGGATCAAAACAGCAGGATTTATTTGCATCAACTCCCACTGGAAACAAAAAGAAGCAGCCATCAGCCCCAGCTTGTGCAACATCCAGGAAAGCAACAAGCTCCCTATACCTGCAAAACCAAAAAGTTAACGACTACATCAAGAGCAGAACTCACTCTCCACCTTGGAGCACCAAAGTTCATTAAAGAAAAGAACAACGTTAGGATCTTACCTTCCAAAAGTCACTGCAGAGCTACAAGACCAGCTATTTCAGGTGCCAGAGGAGTTTCCCTGCCAGAAGTCCCAAGGCAGCCCCAGCAGCACTCCTTCCCTGCTCAGCTGGGAACATTTACCTTAATTAACAAACCCACATGGAGCTGAGAGAAGCATTTCTGCCCCCTCCTCCTCCTCCCGAAGTGTTGGTGTAAAAACCCGGCTGCCCCTAGTCAGAAGGGGTTGATCAGTATTAAGAGGTTCGTAGGAAAACTGGTTTTGCCCTGCCACCTCCTCTGTGCTGGAGTGGGGTGAGGTGGGGTGGGAAGAGCAGTTGTCGTTGTGCTATGCTGCTGGGTGGCTCTGCCATTTTCTGATAAGCAGCTTTGACGAAGACTGAAGCCCATTTCATCGCTTCCCAGAGCGGTTTTCTCCCGTCTTTAATGTCCTTCCTATGTTCCCTGCCTCCCTTTCACCATGTAGTGGTATAACATCCCAAAGTTTGACTAGGAAACCTAATGCCAGCTTAATCCTAGAGACCATTCCTGGCTAAAAGTGCTGGAAGGAAGCAGCCTGCAAACGCAATGCTCACCCCTCGTCAGGGGAGAGGAATTTCATCCTGGAATGCCATGAATGCTGTCCCAGCCAGAAACCGAGCTGCTTCCAGAAGATGCTCTTCAGTACAGGGGGAGATGCTGCGGCGGCGGCTCTCAGGCAGCTCTTGAGTTACGTTATGTTGGCCTCTGCGTCGCTTGGTATTAGATCATTGTCTTTCTTGTTAGCACTGGAAAGTTTGTAGCTTCAGATTCCTACAGACAACCATCACAGCTTGACATTTTAGTGCTAAGGAATCAATTAGCTAGTGATGGGAAAACAGATTTTGGTATTAAAAAAAAAGAGGGGACAAGACTCACTGATTAGCGCTATTGCTCCCACGTCTTTCTAAGGAAGTGTGGGAAGAAGAGCGGATTTAACGCAATAGCCTGGATGGAGAGATGCTGTAATGAGCTAAAGCTGTCTTGGACTGAGGGACGGGAAGTTAAGAGGATGCCCAAGTCAAACCTCAGGAACTAGTTTGAGAGTCCTATGGAGTAGTGAACATGAAGTACCCTTGTATTTGGGGACATCTGGTCTCAAAGCTGATTCAGTTTCTAAACTTTTTTATACGGCTTTATACATGAAACATGAGGCATTTGGCAGGGGAGAGCCAGAAGATGGTAGATTTTTCCAGCCTTGTGGAAAGAAAATCAGAAATCCTTCCATGCTGCCGCATGAACCATGTGGCTTGTCACACTGATAGATTGGGGACGTTGCATGAAATAAAATAGAAAACAATTAAAAGGCACGTGACTCCGGGAGGGGGTAGGTTTACTTTGCGGGATTTGCATCAACATTTTCTTTGGCTTTGATCCAGGCGGCTCAGCACCCCTTTGAGTCACTTAAACAAACCCAACTTTGAAAGCAAAACTCTCTCAGAACTTCTGAGTCTCACCCGGCTTCGCGTTCGCTCCGGGGGAATGGTAAATTGTACACGAGGTAGTCGCAAGGGCCGCAAATCTTCTCTGAAGGCCTCTGCTTTCACACACATGAAAAAATGCACAGCAGTCTTCACGTGGGTTTTAAGCTTTGCGATGAAGATTCAACGCAGCCCCGCACAATCTAATGCCAAGCTTTCTGCACAGGGCTGTAATGGAGCAATAAAGCTCAGCTCCCCCTTCAATTCTTTGCTAAAGTTAAAGGAGATGGTCAGATCGGGTGTTTCGTTCAGCAAAGAAGAAGGGTGTGGGGGGATGTAATGTTGGGTCCAGATGTGACCCCCTTTCCCTGATGCTGAGTGGTCGATGGATGATCTAAGGCTTGACTTCAGACTCACCAGTGACAGAAGTTTTGGTGCACAGATAATAACCAACCTGGTGTATATTAAAAAACAGCTATAGGTTTATTCCAGCAGATAGTTATGATTCATCTATTTTACGGCAAGGTTTGCAAGGGCAGAGCAAACTTTCTGTTCTACAAAGTTTGGAGCAAGCTGCTGGCTCACACTAATAACAATATCTGGGGCCTTGAGATTATTTTATTTAGAACTTTTTTGCAATTAAACTCGGCCCTAAAAGTCTTTTTGTTTTGATGAGGTTACTTTCATATGGTGCAAGTTGAAAGGGGGCTGAGACAGCTACGCATATGTATTATAATCATATTTGAGCCATTTTCGTTCTTCATCTGTTTAATGTCATCTGCGCTGCCAAAGTAGCTAATCTCCTTCAGGGCAAAACTGCGTAATGGGAACTGACTTTCCTGATTTACTGTCTCTGTATGCAGCTATGTAAGTGAGGCATTGCTGGATCGGTCTGAGTTCTTCTATCCTTATTACTCAATTACCGTTACTTTTACAACTGAATGTTAACCTTATGATAACCATTAACTGTTGTCAGTTGTTGCATGCAGATACTGGTCTCTCTAGCTGTTTAGACAGAACTAAACTGGAATTTGATTCTGAATTAAAATCCAGACTTGGATTTACCCATCGCTTTGGAAGAACTAGGAGGCCACAAGCCTCCAAGGCTGAGAGAGCTGGGGTTGTTCAGCCTGGAGAAGAGAAGGCTCCAGGGAGACCTTATAGTCCCTGCCAGTACCCAAAGGGGGCCTGCAGGAAAGATGGGGAGGGATTTTTTACAAGGGCATGGAGTGATAGGACGAGGGGGGATGGCTTCAAACTGGAAGAGGGGAAATTTAGATGAGATATCAGGAAGAAATGTTTCCCTGTGAGGGCGGTGAGCCCCTGGTGCAGGTTGCCCCGAGAAGCTGTGGCTGCCCCATCCCTGGAGGTGTTCAAGGCCAGGTTGGACGGGGCTTGGAGCACCCTGGGCTGGGGGGAGGTGTCCCTGCCCAGGGCAGGGGGGGTGGGACTGGATGAGCTTTAAGGTCCCTTCCAGCCTAAACCATTCTATGATTATAAGCAAGAAGGTTTAATCTGGTAAGTAATTGGGGTGAGGAAGAGGCAGGTCCTTCCTCACTGCTGGATTCAGACCCTTTCTTGGGACATGGAGGCAGACACCGCTCTCATACTGCTGCTGCACCAACCTCAAGTTTTCAAGTCTGGATCCCTCTCACACATATGTGATCAAGCTGTGAATGTGGAGTTAGCTCCAGCCTCCTGGCAAAGAGGGTGTGTGGAGGGGGAGTTTGCATCGTGTGTTCTGCTTTAGACATTTTCGCTTGTCAATTAATAAAAAAATGTAAAAATTTGCCTCCAGAAGTGCCTACACCCCAAAGTTACTAGTGGTAGACAAGAGGCTGGAGTTATGGGATGTTGGCGTCTTGAGACAGATGGGTCTCTTCTTGCTGTCCTACTTCATGAAGCCATCCAGAAACTTGCTGCATCCTGAAGCTGCTTGCAGGAAAAAAGTTCTGGAGTGGGAGGGGGGCAAGTTTAATTTTGGACCCTGACATGTGCGAAAGAGCTGTGTTCACCCCCGCCAACACCATGAGCGCCTTTCTCATCACCTCTGTGTTCCTCTCCACCTCCTTTGCTGCTAAGGGAGCATTGACAATATGCTGTCATGCTTCAAAACATGTCACAAAAATTCATTTCTTAGGTCCTTCTCATTTTCCCTCCTGTTCCCTGAGTACGTACAGACATTTAATGACCTAGAACTGTAATTGAAGCAATTACTTTAACACAGAGGCAAATGCAGGTTCTAGCACCCTCCCAGAGAGGCTCTTAGTGCATTTGCTTAATGCTTTTAATTACAGTAGTTAATATGACAGATTGATAAGATGTTTGACAACTTCTGTTCAGGTTGGGATGTTCTGGTACTCAGCAAATGCTCCAGAGGTGCTTGGAAGAAGCAGCCTGCACAGGAAGCAGTGTTACCAAGTCAAAACCGTATCCCAGGGCATTGTATCAAATTCAAATGATTTTTTTCTTCTCTTTTCAATAGGGAGCTTTTCCTCCTTCACCTCCCAGTGTGAATGTGGATGTATGAGCAATGAACGGCAATGGGAAAGGAAATGCAGAGAAACCACACAACGATTTACTGGGGCTTTAGCAAAATATTATCATTCTTAATGTTTGTCGGCATGTGGCAATTTTCTTTGAACCAGGGATAGTTTAAATTCCTTCTTGCTTTGAAGACTTAATTTTCTCCCATAAAGATTATGGAGACTGTCTTGGGTAATTTTAGGACTTAGGCACACTATTTGCTGAGCTCAGGCATGTTTTGCACTGTGTATATTTTATTTGCCACCTGCCAGCTAGTGTCCCCATTTTCCCAAAGTCTAGAGGTCACGAACAAACCCCGAGCAAAGCCACTTGCTACAGCCCACACCCTGCGCTGGATGTGCACGGCCTGAGCACCCGGCACGCACGCAGGCGCGCCTCAGCACCACTTGTTAAATAACATTCCCAGGCAGGGTGGACGTCCCAGCCTTGCACACAGTGACACCTGCGAGTAACTTTGCAGAGGGCCACGTGCCAGACATGTGCATGCGCGACAAGGTGTCTGCTTTGCCGGTGATGCAGACCGACTCCAAGCTCGGTGAGTTAGGGTTGGTGGGGAAGCGAGGTGTGAACCTAAAGAAATGTCTCAGTCACCCTGAATACAGCTGGGCAAAGGCTTCGCCCACTCTCTGGTTTGGCCAACGCAGAACGGACAATAAACATCTGGAGGTGACATGAGAAATCACCATGCCCCAGCCCTGGGGACTGTTACTAAGTAGAAAATGGGGATGAGGCGTGAAGAAAGTATGTCAACGTAAAATATACAGCGCTCTGGTTAGGAGTGGAACACACTGAAAAGGACTAGTAGATGAAACCCGAGGCAGACAAATTCAAAATAAAGCCTGTAGACATAGCAGTCATTGTAGAGTATTTCTGAATGACTGTTGTGCCTATGTTTGTGTCTGCAGATGGTTAAGTAGAAAGAGATTGTTGTCTTTACTCACACACATTCCCTTGCCCTGAGTTAACTTCCTTGGGCAGAAAAGTGCCCAGAAATAAACTGTCATAACCACTGAGTTAAACTGCCAAGGGGTGGTGAAGTGTCCAGCTCCAATGTCTTCAATCAAGAAGATTTCCTTCTTTGAAGATATGCTTTTGCCAAGCACAAGTTGTACCTCAGTCAGACACCAGTTATTGGGCTTGATACGGATGAAATCTAATGGCCCATGAAATAAAGGTAAGCAGAAAAAAAGATTAATGAATGGTTTCTTCTGGCTTCGAGTATATGAATCTGCAAAAGATTGGCAACTCGTACCAACTGTCATGGACTTTTTCATGGTATCCTTTGATAACGGGATTAGGAGGTACCAATATTAGTTCAAAAAAGCTGCTGAGAAGTCTCTGACATTTGGTCATTACCAGCCTTCAGTCACTATTGATCGGTGTCCGCACTGGAGCCGGTAATCCAGCGCAGGGAGGGATCCACAGCAGCTGCAGATACGTTGAAGATCGATACGGAAGCTGGCCGAAGGGACGCTGCTTGGCACTACTCTCTCCAGCGCTCATGATGGGAGCCTAACTCTTGCCATGGGTATTTTAATCAGCTAGCCCTGGGTTTTGTTTTTTAGCAGGTTATTCTGCCAAGCAATTTGGAAGCATTCTCATTTCTCAAAACAGAGGAATCACCATTTCTCTTCTCCTGAAGCATTTACTATCGGAAGCCACCGCCCTGCACGGAACAGTGTTCCTGAAGCATGAATATTTCATGGGACTGGTTTGGGCGATATTACTTATGGTTGAGTTTTCATGGCCAATAACTAGATTTTTTGTGACTATCAGCACTTCTTTGGTAATTTAAAATTTACTTGAAAAGAAAAAGAAGCAAACCAAGGCTGTATGGGTACAACCAAGGTCTTGTGCTTTTACAAATACCACGATAAAAGTATATTGGTTCATAAGAATACTTTGAAATATTTAAGAGAGCATCAGCAGGAAATATATACACATGTATATGTACAAAACTAGCATTTCGTGAAGTGTGTGGGAAGGAGAACATTTGGGAGTCAGCACATTTCTTACCAACTATATTAAGTGCACCCAAGGGTGAATTTTTTATTTATTTGGATTATTCTTTAGAACTACCCCCTACGGTGCTTTGGATTTCTGGACATGAAAAATAACAACAAGCTTTACAAACATATGTGTCACAAACCCGCTGTCAACCCTGCCTGGGCAGCTGCTGCTGCCCTGCCAGCCCCTTCCTCTGGACACAGATGGGGCAAAGGTGGTCCCAAAGAGCTGACACCTCTCCTCAAAACAGTCAGACCTGCCCGGACCTGACGACTGGGACGGTCAGAGGCTTTTTCTGCTGATTCCATGAGCTGTCCCACCGTGCCACCCCCAGCAAGAGATATTTATGTCTGAATTTTCAAGGCAAGAGTTCATGTTTAAAGGGAAGCACCTTCTTTGTGTGAAACATCCCTGGGCTTGAGTGGTGAAGAAAGCTTTCATGAAGTATTTGAACTATGTTTAGTTGCTTGGATATATCAGTCTTGCCAGAAACATAACAATTTTGATAAAGGTCTTATCTGGAGTAATTTCTCAGCTCCCTCTTTGCTCCCCAAACAGAACAGTTAATAAACCAGATGTACAGAAGACTACGCTGGCATCCCAAGTAAGCGTTCTCCCTTGCTGTGAGAAGGCAGCTTCTCTCAAGCTCTCCTATTAGGACTTCTCCATTTTCAGAAATCATCAAATAGTCATTTTTTTCAGGAACTGGTATCAGAAAGTGCAATGAAGGAATCAGTCACAAAATAAGGGGGGAAAGATCTGCAGGTTTTGTGCTGGGGTAGGACAGTCAAATTGCAATGTTCTCTTTCTCGGTTGCCGTAGTTGATGGTGCCCATGGAGCTACTCCTGGTGGCCAAGGATGAGAAGTGTCGCAAAAACAGCCAGTCTGGCTTCNCAATGGCCTGGCCCACCCTTGGCCAGGTTTGTCTCCCCTCCTTGCGTCATGTTTGGGGTGGGAGCCCCTGCCTCGGCATCGTGGTCCGCCGAGAGCTTGCAGAAGTGACCCTGAGATCTTCTTGACCCTTTGCTGCATTTGCTCATTTCCTTCTCAGCTCTCTTTCTATTGCTTTTCAAATTAAGGTGCACAGGAAACCAGAGCAGTTTCTGATCTCTCCTCCACCTAAAAAATTAGAACATCAAAACCAGTTTTACCAGCAATAAACGAAGCTACTTTGAAAAGTGAGGCAAAGGGATCTATCTGGAGTCAGTAAGACATTGTTAGGATCTCTTTGATCGGGAGCCTTAAATGAAAATTATCAAATGGCGCTTTAAAACATACACCCTTTTGTTTGATTAGCCTGCTGCAGATAACCTTTATTAAACCTGATCTAAAATTACAGCCATGCACTGGTGGTTCTTTGATGCCTTGGCTGTTTCATTTCCTGTTTATACTATGATACACGTTGCACTAGGAGATAAAGCACTTCTGAAGGATATTAAGACATGAAAGTCCCTTGGCTATTTGCTGGCACTGTTTTGATGTTTTCTTGCTCTCTAGAAATTAGCATATCCTTTTCAAAGACTGCCTCTGATGAGAGTAATCCTTTGCCATGATGTATTTGCTAAAAGTCATAAATGATAGTATATTGTGTAAAGAAATGACACATAAAAGGGACGATGCTAGATTATTGATAATGAGGCAACTTGTGCAACTCTGCTTTTGGCTTTTATAAAACACATTTTTGACACCATAAATACATTGAGCTTATATTAATGAGGATTTAATACTTCTGAGATTTTAGAAACTTGCCTAGAACAACTTTTCAAAAGAGGGTTTTTTTGGGAAGTTTAATGTTTTCACTAATTTTGATAAGATAGACTGTTAAGCACGTTTTGCTGCCTTCATAATGAGGAATGATGGAAAGGTTTTTAGCGTGGCTTTGCCAGAATTAAACTGTGCTGGAATATTTATTTTACTAATTTTTATAGTGTCTATTGCCATA
This sequence comes from Ibidorhyncha struthersii, assembly GCA_013398815.1. Lineage (NCBI taxonomy): Eukaryota > Metazoa > Chordata > Aves > Charadriiformes > Charadriidae > Ibidorhyncha > Ibidorhyncha struthersii. The sequence continues at coordinate 171,607 of VZSZ01000510.1, read as the reverse complement.
GGAACGAGGTGGCTTAATTATAGAAATTTGCAACAAAATGTTACCTTTCAGAAAAAAGAACTTTGACACACATAAAAGCAAAACATAAGGATCTGATATCTGAAGGTGTAAATAAGTATTGCTCCATTGAAGCTTTGAAGTGACATTGATTTACATCACCAAAAGATCTGTCTCCTGTTGTCACTACAAATGACCTGATCATTTTCACAGAAAAGAAAGCCATGCCTGGATGACCTAGAAAATAAGGACCAGGGTGTTGGGATGATAGTGGGATGAGGAAGAGCAACAAGGCCTTGGAGATCTTAACCAGTCTCTTTTCAAAGGCACTTTTCCAGGAATTTTCAAAGTGCTTTGGATGACACGGTCTAAGTTAGACTGTAAAATTCCTATAACTGCATGAAAATCATCACAGTATTTACTGAGTTTCATTTGCACAACACCCTTCCATCGCTCTCACTAGCTGCACGTATGGTAGCACAAGAAGATCTGGACTCCGATGGAGGTGACGTGGGTCAGGAATGGTGCCATTGATAAAGGTTTACACTTTGCTTTACATCAAGTGTTTTCTGTAGACAGACGCAGAGAGCTTGAATTGTCTATTTTTCAAACTGGGTGACCTGAGTTACATAGCTGAGGCTGTGTGTAACACACCCGAGGATGACGGTTTTGGTACTTAAATAAGTAAACAGAATTTGCAGCAACTCTGAATACCTGAAATCACCCTTCTGAAAATCCAGTCCCTTTTCAATACGCTTTTATGTGGAGGCGAGCCCTCACCTTAGATACCCCAGGCTGATAATCCTGCCCTCAGGAACTGAAGATCTCATCTGATATCCGCTCAAATCAATGGAACAATTGACTGTGGGTGGCTGCTCCAAGGAGCCCTGAAGGGAATAAAGGTCACAGCCAGCCATGCAATTGGAGGTACAGCGCTGCTGCCACCATCCCTTCCCAGTAGGCACTAGCACAGACCATTTAGAGTTGCAACCATGCTAATCAGCACAGGGCGCTATTCCTCATCTATGTGCATCTCACTAGCTTGGGGCAGGAGCTGGATTTTTATTAGTTCAGGTAGACTGCAGCGGGAGATGAGAGCAAGGGAGGAAGGAGCAATTGGAAAGGCAGAGACAAATTATACCTCCAGTGATGAAAGCCACCTTGACTGCAGTGAGGCTAAGACATTGCCAAGATGATTTCCAGTTAAGCATGTATTAAGCAAATATCTCTCCTTCCTTCCAGCTAGGCCTCCAGTGGAATTGCCTTCTCCTACAATTTACTAGGTTGAAAGTGCATAGAGTGACAAAATTACTTTTTTAACGGCTGCAAGAAAATCACAAACAGTTGACAATTCAAGAGAAAAAGACTTTTAAAAAATTGATAGTGTTTTTTCTGTATCCTTGTCAGAAAGTCTTTCAACTTTCCTCTTGGAAAGCAAAGATGTGAAAAAGGTGCTGGGAAAAGGGTTTCCGCACGGGCACCTGCTGTTATTACTGCAAGCAGTGACAGGGAGCAACAGCATTTAGGATTAGTCCCTAAGAAACGGTGATTATCGAGATTTCTTTCTGCAGGACCTTTGCTCATTGGCCTACATGCCACCCGGTAACAGGATTTGCGCGACTCCATCCAGCTGCTTGGAGAATATGTCCCATTCTAGTGCTTTACCATACACTATACGGTATTCACGGCAATAAGCATGACTCGTAAGATCAGCTTGCGCCTGTACAAGGTTTTCTGCAAATTTGGTGTGATTTAACTAAAAGTAACACATGCAAGGCTCATGCTGACCTCTTATCCTAACCAAAATAAAAAGGGGTGAAGAAAAGCAACGAGCAGAAATCATGCAACGTCCTCAAAGCCAAAGGACTTGGTCTCTCTTGGAGGTCCTTGACAGACTCCTGCTGTTGTGCCCTGAACCATCCACCGGTCTCTCCTTGGGTCCAAGCCAGAGGAACCAGGCTCTGCTCTGGAATCCATCCCTGCCCGGCTCAGCCGGCCCGAAAGGCAGCTGTGAGTGAGGCTGGACACTCCCTGCAATAACGGCTCCTTCCAAGCGCCTCCAGCCCCGCCAGCACGCAAGAGGCGGCCAAGAGCTCTTGCTTGCCAGCATGTCACAAGACTGGTGAGTCACGGGACAATCACAAAGTGTTCTTATAATGGAGCTTAATAACAGCCAGTGTCAAGGTAAAAGCACCTGTAAATGAGACGGTACATCACTTTACAGCCGTGCAATAAGACTGCTGGGCAACTCAGGCTCACAGGTCTCTGCACTCCCTTCATCTGTGTTCGATCTTGTCGTTTGCAGCGGCTTTGGGGCTGACGTGTCATGCCACAAGGACGGGTCGATTGTAGGACAGTGCTGCCTGGACTTTGATATGCAGGCAGATAACACGCTCCCTCTTCTCCTTGAAATGCAAGCTGTGAGCCCCATGCGTGACAGCAAACGTTGCCAGCAAGGAAGAACAGCTTTTCTGCCCAGACCATCAGCAGTGAAACCGCTGTAACCCAGACTGCTGCAGAGCGATGTGTCCACAGCATCCATCCGGCACAACAGTGACCCGTCTGAAATTCATAGTCCCAGTGGAGATAAGCTGTGTGCTGGTCACAGCTGGCAGCTCTGAACCATGACTGTTCAGCCCTGATGGACAGGCAGGGAGGAGACGCTGGTGCCCGCCAGCACGCTGTGTTTGGTGGGGTGAGGAAGAGGATGCAGCTTGTGCTGCAGTCACTGAGGGTCCCCTCTTGGCCTGCCAGCTGTTAATCTGCTTGGTGACTCCAAAATGTCACATCCCACTTTCCACCTGTGGCCTCAGAGACCGTGGGCTTTCCTGGGTCTCCAGCACTTCTGTGTCTATTCTCCCAGGCTGCTGCTTTCACTCCAGACCCTGTGCAGGGTGTCCCCTACCCGGCTGCACTTCTACATAGCATAACTCCTCCTTCCTTCCATCAGCAAATCCTTCTGTCCTCCCCATCCTACTACTTCACAACTTCAGGGAAATTCCCCTTCTCTTTCCTGACGTACAAGTAACTCACGCAAGCGCTGCCACATTTACCTTGACCCTGCCAGCCAGGCAGGAGGTCCGTAAACAGCAAGACCTCACCAAATAATACTGTCTCTAAAAATGCCTTTTCAAACACTTGGGAGAGGACATCTGCTCACCTGCAGATTTTTCCGCCCATTTGCTGCAGCTGGGGATGCCCCTCACTCCTCCCGGGCATGCTCAAGGCTGCATCCCAGGCATGCGGACACTGAGATGTGGTCCAGAAGTTGTCCTTTCCCTTTGGAGTTCCTCCAAACACACACCCAACATGCACCCTCTCCCTTTGTTTGTCTCCCGAGCATCGTCACCATTCGATAATAATCTCGGAGGTGCTAAGCTGATAATCATCTACCTCAGCTACTCCGCACACTTTGTCAGGCACGTTCGTAATGAAAACATAAAGTGTAAAGATATCCCCTTCCCAAGGTAATGGAAAACCTGAGTGGAGATTGACGTTAGAAACAAGATCGGCGGACGGAGAAGCCAAGTAAAAAGGAGTAACATCTGGTTCCGTTTTTCTTTGTGAAATTATCTCACACTGACCAAGCAGTACCTTCTCTGAAGTACATAAACGTTGAAGACACACACATGGTTGTTATCAAATGGTATTGTGCAAAATTAAATTGGCTACTTTATGGTGAAATGGAGAAGGAAAACAGGCATTTCAAACACATGCGTGTCTCTCAGCGAGGTCTGGAAGCGATCACGATGCAAGGATGGCTACTTTAAAATATCTACAAATAGTTAGGGCCATTCTGTGAGATGAATAAGCTGGGGCTGAATTTAATAAAGTTATCAAGGCCATAATAATACAGGGGCCAGTGCCTGAAACTAATAAGAAGTTTGGTGAGCATGAGATAGTTCATATGTGCAAAACATTCCTCCAGTGCTGACTTGCAAAGGTAAAACACCATGCCAAATTCCTCTAACTTCACCAAGATGTGCTGAACGTCTGCCCTTTGGCCAGGCTTAGCCAGCTGGACGGGAGGGGACGCTCGGCACATTTTTGTCTAAGGGGTAGTCAGAAGCTTGGCATGTCCTTCACTGCATATAGCTGGTAGGTCACCTACAGCGGGCACGTGTTTGTCCTTAGCACGTGTGCTCTCCACGCCAGTCGGTAGCACGTTTGTGGTTTAAGAAGCGAATCAAAAAAATCTCCACCAGAAACAATCTGTTATGTCAAATTTTTATCTAATGTTTTTCATCAGTAACTTCAGAGCAGGTTCCTCGGGGCTCCTGCCTCACCGCCCATCCCCAGCCAGAGCCGTGGGACCTCGCTGGTCTTTGGAGCTGGGCAGGACATGGGGACGCCACGCCGGCGGCTGAACATGGGTGTGGAGGAATGTTCTCCTTTCTGTTCTCCAAAAATGAAATTTTCCATTTGTGGAAAATTCCACATCTCTGATTTTTTTATTTTTTTTCTTAATTTGGAGGAATATTTTAGATATGAGAAATTTTCTCTGGACTGGAAATTCCTGTTACCGCACATGTTGAGAGGAAAGTGTTCAGTTTTTCCAGCAGACCGGTGGCAGAGCAGGAAAGAGGGCTTGGTTTTCCTGAATTCCACTCCAGAGCTCTGTTCATCGAGCCACACAGCTTCTGCAAGACTTTTGTTTGGATAAACCTACCTTTCCCATAGAGCTGCAAACCNTTTCAGATTCAGAAGCAGAGATCCAAGAGTAGTGTTGGGGCTGGCTTCAGGGAATGCAATTCTCGTTCCTTTGAAAATTCTCGTTCCACCGGTTGGGAGTTTTGTTCAGCATTTCCCTTCCCAGTTGGTATTGTGGGGCTGAACTTTCTCAAGATGTTGACTGTGCGGAAAGAAGAAAAAAGAAGGGCAGATTTCATCTAGCTTGGATTTACCCTGGGAGTGATTTTCTTCCAGAGATTCTAATCTGAAACCGCTTCTTCCCGCTCCCCCCACCCCACCCCGTAGTAGTTTACAATCTCTGATGTATGCAGGGATGGACCGTGAATCTGTTAGCAGCAATGGGGCTGGCCAGGTACTTGGGGGAGAGAGGGATTGGCATTTTGGCTCACAATATTAAGAATCAAGTTTATCCCAGCCGTGGCTATGCCTCTGCACTGTGCTGGGCATTGCACTCTACCCTGAAGATCATAGCATTTATGTAAAAAACAGTTAGGCAGAATTTACTCATACATCACCAATTTTGCCAGGGTAGACGAGTCTAGCTGAGCTTCTGGACCTCTGCTGGGGCTGGTTCTGTTGGAATTAACTTTAAAACTCTCTGCTACAGCTCCCTGAAAAGGTAGGAGAGGTGGCTGCAGACGCGTCCTTCGAAGGCAATGATTACTGAGAAGACTTTCATATTGCCTTGGGAAACATAACTCTGAGCCCCAAGTTTCAATGGAAATGCAGTAAAGAAAACCTCAAAAAGCAAACTACAAGCTCCTCTCCCAGATTTCCTTTTCCTTTCATGGCGCAAATTAGAGAATACAAACTTAGTGGAATTGCAAGCATCTAAGAATAGCTTTGATTTTCCTAAACATTTACAATTCTGTTTTATGTACATCGTCAGAAAAAGAGCAAGGAAATACAAAATGTAAATCTTTAAATGAACCTGAATACCAAGGAGACTTTACATATCTGCTTGTAACAAATGGGATGTTGCAGCTAAATCTCAAACAGGGGAATCAGAGAGTTTCAATAGCCGTGGATGCATGGAGTATAATCAGACACGGGATGTCTCATGTAGGGTCCTTCTTTCCCTCCCTCCCCTCTCTCGCAGGTTAAGAAAACTATTGTGACTTGCTATAGATTTTGCCGCCTGCCATTGGGTTTGGTTTCACAGCTCAGAGCCATAATCCGATCTCCATTTCAGAGCGCAGCAGCAACGTGCTAACCTGGATGTCAAAATCCTCCCTGGCAAAGGGGCCGAGGGGTCACCCTCACTGCTCTGGGATGCACGATGGGTAGTGTCCCCATTAAGCGAGTATCATGCAAGCTCTAACGAACCCAGAAGCTGCAGATCTGAAAACACCTCCAGATGCGGAAGACTTGCAGGAATTCTGGAGAGCCTGTTGGGCATCTTTGATAAAAAGTCACATTTACGACAGGGATATTGTTCTCGGTTGTACTGCAATGCTGAGAGAAAAGTTGAATTTGGGAGAAGATATTAGCCCTTTCCTCAGCAGGGCAGCCCTGATAGAGCAGAGAGCATTTAGAAAGCAATTTAAAAAACATAATGCTCAGGAAGCACCTAATTTTACTACCAGCTGGGTGTTAAATTAATTGTGTGCAGGCTGAACGTGGCACGAGACGGAAAAGTCAGGCTTTAAAGCGTGTGTGCTTTTCTAAGAGCGATTTTGTTTCCTGGTTGAAAGCAAGGAGTGTATCTGGTGGAAAGCATCAGGTGATCAGCAGAATGATATCATGATGGATTAGCCCAGTGCATACTTGCCTGGAAATGCTCAGAGGTCAGGAGCAGGTTATAACTCTCTCCAACACTGAGCTGGGAGTGTGTGTTACCATCGGTCTGTAAGGAGAGGTTGCTTTTCGGAGCGGGAAGGAGGCTGCCTACAGATGGGTAGGACGATGATTCACTTGCCTCAGCAGACTGAGGAAACACGTATTAGTGAAATCTTGGATGCCGCAGAGGCTGATAAGTGTTACAACTCCCATTTTCCCACTAGGTAAACTGAGGTCAGAGATGCTTTTTGGCTTGCCCAAGGTCATGCATTAAATTAGTGGTAGAGCCTGAAACAAGACCTAAAAGACCCTGCTTCCTTTCATTGCCACGGTGTTTTCAACTGCAGATGCAGAAATGTTGCAGGCCTGTTGTACAAAAAGAAGTCATTACCCATCTGCAGGACTTGTATCAACCTCAAGAGAGATCAAATAGCCCCGTGGCGAAAAGGCATCCAAGAACAGCTGCCTGCCTGCTAACGGCTTTTTAGGCTGTGATTTCTTCAGTAGCATCATTCCTAGTTGCCACTGAACACTCTTAATTTAGATTGATGGAGCCATTCTGCAAAGCAAGAAACTTTCTCTTACAGATATGCAACTTTTATATTTGTTCAAAACAGCCAGAAATGTTATTTATACCAAATTTACAGCTCAAAGCTAACAGCTGTTAAAGCCCCTCCCTGCCTTCCTCCCTACTCCTTCCATCTTTTTTTTCCCCTTCTTTTTTTTTCTCATCAGGATCTTGTTTTGGAAATACCCCAGATTGTAATAGTTTTACTTGTACTGTATTACTTGGCTTTGTTCATTTACTGATGAAGTGCCAGCCCTGAAGTACTGCCAGATATAAGTAGGCATCTTATAGCACTGAAGGGAACTTTCCTGAGATTATTTATTAGTCGAGTCACCGTGCAAGTGTTCTAAACAAACAGCAGGTCTCTGCCCAAATGAGCTTACAGTGGGAAGGTGCACAGAAGGTCTGATGTGTGGCATCCATCAAAACCCAGGGAGGAGGCTGCAACCTCAGCTGGACCTTCTCTGGCCACAGCTCTGGGCAAGTGGCTGAGCAAACGAGAGGCAGCAAAATTTCAGTGGAACTCAACCACTTCGATCCCCATGGCTTATGTTTGGGGTGATCCAGGTTCTCAAGCAAGTCCGTCCACCATGTGAAGCAGCACCGCAGCCCGGGAACGGGGAAAATCCAGCCACCATCTACTCAGCACTTCGTCCCGCTCCACACAACACGTACTTCCCAGCTGATTTGAAGTCCAAACCAGAGTTAGTTCGATTCTCAGGCCCAGATTCACTACAAAAATCTGAGTCTTGATGAGTCTTGATGAACATTTTAACTAACTTGGCCCAGATTCCGAGTTCATAACAGAACACAAATCCAAGCACTTTCATGTGGTCTGAGGTTTTGTAAAGAAAGGTTCATTTGGCTCTCAAGTTGACTTCGGGTTTGGCTGTGTCTCCTGGGTCACTCCAGCCTGTGAGGGCTGATGTGGGCTGACCCAAACCCTGCCATCACTGTCACAGCTGGGGACCGATCAGCTTTTGTCACTGCTAATTGTAGAGAAGCAAGAAAACAGTGGGCTACTGATATAATTAACTCTTTGCAGGCTGCATGGCAATCTGGTACAAGTCCTTCCAGAAATGTAATCCTGTGATCACCTTTTACAAAGAGAGCACACCTCTACAACAACAGAATTTAAACGAGCAGACCATCTTGCATGCTTTTCTCAGTTTCAAGTGATTTTAACGGTTTAACTTGCATCTTGGTAAGACAGCGAGCTACCGAATTTTTACTTAAAAAATCTCACTGCCCGTGCTTCCTCTCGTTATCTTCCCTTGCACAGATTTCCAGGTGTAGGTGAATATCTTAGCCAAGAAGACAGAATCTTTTTCATGGGTAAAAGCGGTGGCCAGCAAGTGAAAGTGAGCTCCTTGCAAGGGAAACCTTTCGGGTACTCGTGCCTGTCACCGTAGTGGCATGCCAGCTTGCTGACCAGTAATTAGCTTGGTTGAAGTCTGGCTCAGCAGCTCAAACTACAAAGACATGCATTTTTGAGGGACTTCTTTCTAGCAGAATATATAAGAAGCCTTCCTAGGAGCGATTGCTTAAGTCCCTCCTGTGATCTCACACAGTAGACCTAAAAAGTAGATTAAGAAAAGTAATAAGCTAAAGGAAAAAAACACAGTGCTTTGCTCATTTATTTTATATATTAAGGGGAACACTGACCTTTCAGATCTCTTTTTTCCCTAGTATTCATGGTGATGAATAGAATGTATTCTGACTTTAAATGAAACAGAGTGCTTTGAAAAGACAGAAAATTAGCAACATATGGGCCAAAGGACCCAAAGAGATGAGAAAAAAGGAGGGGGAAGAAAATGACTGAAAGAAAGTTTCAGATGTCGCTGTGATCCTGCAGCAGAATATTTTAATGTTACTGTTATTAGAGGAGGTCAGGCCCCCTTTGGACACCCTCCTTGCATCACACGTGGCGAGGCCTTTCTGTGTGCAGCGCAAAGCGGAAATTTCCCATCCCTCACTGCAAACGCTGCTCGCCCAACTGGACCAGTGGCTGCCACACAGGAAAAGGAGAGCGGGATTTTACAAACAAGGTTATTTTTCTCTTCCCTATCCCCTCGCTGCTGCGAACCGGAGATGCTCTATAATGTAAGATACAATCTTCCCTTCCAGACTCCACAGCAGCCCGGGAGTCCTTTGATTTCAGTCCCTGGTGCTTCCCCTCAGGCTCACCTCTGCTCTGCCCGGGGGAGGGCTCAGGCGTGGGGCAGAACACCATGTGTGCTGCCCCTGGATGTCCCCGGACATCTGCGCTCTGCAAAACAGCCACCAGGTCACCACGAGCTTCCCCAGCCAGAAGCTGTAGTGGATCACACCCCAGAAGTGCCACACCAAGTCCTGCTAGCTGGCCACCAGCATTGTTCATGGTTTCTACTGCCAAACACCTCCTCCGGTGCTTTACCCTATCCACCACGCGCCTGCACCCTGCGCCAGGGACAGGGTTTTCTTTGGACTCACCATGGCACTGACACAAGCATGTTCTTATTTTTATGAAATAAAACCAATAACCAAAAAAAAAAAATCGTGTTGCCATATGTATTCCTACCATAACTTTTCCTTAACTTGTTTTTTTGTTGTTGTTTTGGGGTGGGTTTTTTGGGGGGAGAGGGGGGAATTTCCTTGCTTTTCTCTAAAGTATATCTGAAAATTTCCATTTCTAAAGGGGGAGGGAGTGCACTCGGTAAAGGGTGGGTGGTTAAAAAGAGGTTATGCCACAGATGAACACTAATTACCTGAGTCTTTTTGATGCCTCGGAATCTTCATCAAATCAGGAATTAGCTAAAGCAGGAGGCGAAGTATCAAACTGTTCACAGCTAACCTTTTGTATCATTTAAGTGTCGTATTAATTGATTCAATATTCTTAATTAAATTCCCAAATACTCCCATTTTGATTAAGGTCTGATGCAAGCCAACCAGAGCAAGGAAACTTGGAGTTAAGACTCCCAGCCTCACCCCTAACTCTCTTGTAGCATATGTGTTCAGAGGCCACGTGCTGCTGTGAAGTATCCCCAACGGAGTGGTAATTAAAGCAGACGAAGCCGACCTGGCCGTGGCTGTCAATTCTGCAGTGACATTGGGAAGCGCCACATTTATACATTATGCAGACAGCTCCGAGAGACAAAGTGTAGGGTTTTTTCCCAAGCAAAACCAAATCTGGGTAAAATTAACGTTCTATCCTGTAGTATATTTAGTCCAGATCCAAGTGCGCTTATTTTTTCCATTCTGTCTCAGTCATTTTAGCTCATTCGTCTCTCAGCTGAAAAAAGAAGGTAAAAAAAAGGTCCTCTGCTGCCGCACAAGCATGAAAACTGTTCTGTGCTCCCCACAATACCCGTAAGTCTGTGTATCCTCTGCACACCCTGTAATATATATTACATGACCATACTTAGGTATTTGCACAGACCTGCTATCACTTTGCTTTTTCCCCCCCCATATTTTGGAGTGTCTAGTTAAAAATGACTTTGGGGCTTTGCTTCTCCTCTTGGCCATTGAGAGGCTTTGCTTTTGCACAGGGTGCACAAATATTTCTCGAAAAGCTTTTTTTGCAAATGCTGCTGCTTCCTTCCAAAGCAGCACGTGCTCAAATCAGCAATACTCTTAAAAGCAATGAAGTAAATAGGAAGCTCGCAACTGAAATACTCTGTCCTACAGCTCTTGCAGTAATAGCCTGAACTCCTTTTGGCATTAGCCATGGCCTGGTTTGGGGAGGGAAAGGAGAGAAATTAAGCCGCTAGCAGCTCTGGCTTCTCTGCTAGGTCTGGCTGCTCAGATGCCACCTTGTGTGAGGTTGTTAATGGCTCGTGGATTATGGAAATCCGTTAGCAAATGGGCTCTCTGAGCAGCCCCACATCTTGGGCATTTTTCAAAGAGGAAGTCGAAGTCCTAGGATGGGGTTTGAAATGATGAGTGCCACGGCCAGTCAGACACAAACTTCTCCAGACGTTGGTGAGACGCGTCAGGATTTGAACTTTGCTGGCTTTTGCAGAACTAAAACATGTTTCTCGCTGTTTTACCCAGACAAAACTGCAGCCAGCTCCACCTGCCTCCTGGTGCTTGGAAGGAAAGCCCACCTCAACTTCTTACCCAAACTATCCCAGACGTCCGTGCTTGGGCTGAAAAGAGTGAAGGAAACAGCACCTAGAGGTCACGTTTCGCTCTAAGACCAGTATGGTCCAGGACGAAGGCTCAGGGCTCCTGATTCCAGCTGGTCTCAGCAGGGAGGACACCTGCAGCCTGAGGACCATAAACCTGACCACAAAAGAGCATCCTGAGCCCTTTGCTGTCCTCTCAACCTGTCTCAGCATCGGTAACCTGCAAGCCTCTCTCAGGCTGCCGGTAGGCAACTCGTTTGCAGGTAGTTAATGAGCTGGTCCCCAACTCTTCCCACAGTCCGGCTCATATATATAATCTCACACAGCAGACCTGCAGGTGATGGCCACGATTTTCCTCTCAGGCTCAGATGTATAACCAGAGCACTGTTATTTTCACTCCACCTGTTCTCCACCAGTTTCTTCTCTGCCTGTTAGGTCTTGCCTTGTAGGCCAGAAGAGCTTAGGGCGAGCAAGCACCCAAGCCCAATGGTGCCCTCATCTGGCTGAGGCTCCCGTGAGATAAATATCCACTGCAAATAATCATCCTCATCTTCATCTCCGCACCAGGCAACACCAGGAACAACGGACACAAGACCCATCGGGTTTGGGATGTGGTTATGCATCATGTCTGAGGTGGGCTGGCCCTACAGGAGTTTTTTTCCACCTGCACCGCTGGCTGCTTTCCCAGCTCCCCCTCGGCCTCTCCGCTCCATGCTGTGCAGCACATGGAGCTTGTAGCCCTAAGAGAAAAGTCCTCAGGTAATGATTTTTAGGGTCAGATAAATTCTGCCCTTTGCTTCCCCAGCAGGCATCCAGAGGAGCCCCAGCGCCGGGAGTGGGGCCGACGGGCAGTGTGCGGCAACCAGCATCTGCCGGCTGTGGATTTGAAGTGACATCATGAGTTTGTGGTTTTTTTTCCAAATGGATCTTTCAAAATTCACTCTTGTGGTTCCTTCCACCGATTTTGCTGGAAGAGATAAGACTGGGTTTTGGCAAGCGGCCAGCTCAACTGTTGACGGAGTCGTACAGTTCAGCACCAAGCTGCAGGACTCTTCCTCTAGAATAAAGGGCCCTTTTCAGTTTATAGACACAAATACAGGAATAAAGGCATATTTCATGCGTGATGTCTAAGTGTATCAATCAGATAAGTGGAACTGGTGTGCGTGTGGAGAAATTTCTGACGTAATATAACTTGTACAAAGAAGAAAGGCGCTTTCATTAATCCGGTGCTTGGAATGTCACTTGTACACCAACAAGTGATTCAGTAAGAACTTGGAAAAACAAATGAAGCTATCGTTTTCAAATATGCAGGAGCCTCCCAAATTACAAGGGCAAGTGAGTGTACAGGATTCGCAAATAGAAAGAGACTCCCAGATCCCAGGAAGGTCTAGAGAAATAACTGGAAGATGCAGAGCAGATATGCATAAATTATGGTGATGTGTCTGACAGAAAAGAAAATCAGTTCACAGTGTTGGATCTTTCTTGGGGAAAAGAGGAAGTTACCACAGAAGATAAGATCCTGAGGACTGGAGTTTGTGACAATCCTCATGCAAATCGTCTTTTGTGGTGTGGGTACAGAAGGGACTTGCTAACTCCTGCCAAGGTTAAGAACCTCCTACATTCAGATCCCGTGTCCTGTTGAGATTTCCAGCTCATCTGTAATATGAAGACAGACTCTTCCATCCTGTCCTTGTAGCCCTGGGAACATACAATCATCAAACCCCACTGTGGCATACTCACAGAAATACTGTGGATTCACACTGCAAAATTCAGTTCTGGATGTAGGTTTAAATGCTCCGAAGTCTGGTAAATTTGGATTTACTAAAAAGCACTACATTAAAATGAAATGAAAGATTTTATTTGAACCGAAGAAAGGAAATTAAATTTAGGCGGAAATTCCATCATCGAAAATTCCTACACCATGTCTCAGTCTTTTGGCACCTACAGAGCGGTAAATACCGTTCTGTACTCTTTGGACATCTCCACTGCATCTTAAGTGCCTTTTGTGTAGGCACAAAGATGATGGGTTCATAGTATTATTTTACCTTTAACTGAGAAACATTTTCTTGTCTTTGAAAATGAAAGGCAGACTCTTAAGATTACTTTCATGTCAATTTTTCTTATTTATCACAGGTATTTATAAGGTGCCTATCACATGGGTACCCCAGTGCCAGTTTTTTTTCATGTGGTAAATTCTTTGATTTTTTTTAAAAAAGGTAATTTCATACTGAGAAAATGAAGTTTTCATTTTAAAAAGTATTAAACGGATTGTTATAAAAAAGGAGGAAACATCTCTCCAGGGATAATATGAAAACTGTATCTGCTTTACAGCTGTTATGGCCCATTCCATCAATTCACCATCAAATGTGGTCTTGCAACATTGATGGTCCATGGCATATTTGCTGGAGCTCCACAGAGATCTTGGCTCTCTTCCTCATTTTCAGCTCCTAAACTATATAAAGAGACAGCTTAAAAATACACATTATTCTTTCCTAATGCAGCATTTCCACTCCGGCAGGTGCTGTCCTTGACAGAGGGAAAGCTGTCGGTCCTGGTGAAGCAGGAAGGCAGTCCGTATGGCCGCAAAAAAGTAAGGTAAAGGCAAGAAAATTAGAAATTTGTGTCTAAGCAGATAACTGGGAGTAATGGAAGATTCCCCCAGGACAAGCTTCTGTCCCCACAAAAGGATGCCATTGTCGCATTGCTGGAGTCTGGTAGTACCGTCAGCCCATGCCTGTGCCTGTGCCAGCCCGGTGAAGGGGACACAATAGGCACACCTGAGACGAGCTCAGTTAAGCGTCCCATCGAAATGTAGCATTTTCACACAAACTGCAGAACAAACTTTTGAGTTCCTTGCTTATCTTGCAGGGTAGGTTCCGAAAACGTGGCTCCAGTCGCCAAAAGCATCCTTGATGCTCTTAGTGCTGGAAGGCACCTGCAATGAAATACGCAGTAGCAGCAAGGGATGCAAGTAAGCATCAAGATAAAAGAGGACAGTTGGTAAAGAGTTAATTTCCCAAACACCAGCATAAAAGATAATAGTACCGTGTTAATGACAGTGCTGTGATAGCAACTGATAACAGTGATGCTGGTGATCAAAACGGTGTGCCGGTGCTTTGGGGTGAATGAACTGATTTTAGCAACTGAATCTCACATGTTGATAATGTTTTGGTGGCTTTTATGCTGCTGAGAGGGCAGCCGAGGAGAGTAGAGTTTGCATCTTTATTGCAGCCTTTTCGCAGGGAAGATGGGGAATCCCAGTCTGGCCGTGGCTGGATCCGGAGCTCATTGGCACCAGCGCTGGTGCCTGCAGGCATGGGGTCGGGCTGTGACGGAGACACAGCTTTGGGGCCATCCAACCTCACCTCTCCCTCCGTCTCTGGTTTTGATCAACTCCACCATAAAGAACTGTGTTTCCAGCCAAGATCGTTGTACATAAAGATTTAGCTCAAACCCCGTATGGTATTTATAAACATCTTAAAGTATGCAATCCTGGAAGCAGGCTCTCCACTGGCAATACCGTGTCAGACCTCTGATGGCCGATGGCCGGGAGTCGTAGCGCTGCCATCACTTGGGTCATCTCCATTGGGGAGGGGACATTTTCTGGCTGCCGCTGGGGGTTTGCACAGGCTGCGAGTGTGAATGCACAGACACCACTGAGGACCAGCCCAGCGTCCCGCACGCAAGCGTTATCCTGGTCGTGCCATTTCATCTGCTTCTGCAGAGCAGACCAGCACCATCAAAAAGGACTCTGCCCACTTCAAAGGGAAATGTTAGCAATTATGCCGGGCTAATTGTATCCCGATAACAACACCAGCTTCTTTATTTCATCCTGGTTCACATTTTCATATCTAAGTTCTGTTTGTTTAAAGTAAACACCCTCAAATTATGCTTTCTTAAAAATACAACATACTCACAATTTTATTTCCAGGGATACATGTTCATTAGAGATAAGGTGATTAAAAAAATCATTTTATACTGCTAATTGTAAGCAGAAAACAATAAGCTCCCCATGCAAAATGCACAAATAATGCACCACGCAGGCCTCTAATGCTGGAAGTTCAATAATTGTTTTTTTGATAAAATGTTTTCAACTTCTTAATATTATTTTTATAGCTAGAAATCTAGTTTTCAGACAATGGGCTGGGAACCCTCATTCCCTGCATGTTTTAGACAAATAACGCACTCTCAATCGAAAGCAGTGGAAGAATCGCTCCTGCCTTGTGGGTATTATATTTTTTAATCTACCAATAAGTTTGGTTTTTCTTTCATTTTTTAGTTTTACATAAAGTAATTCCAAACTGTAAGCCACGACTGACCTAACTACTTATTAAAAATGCTAATATGCTTTTGTGCTTTGATGTCTGGTGAACAATAAAAGGGAGAGAGTTACTCTGGGACACTGTAATCCTTTATTTGTCACTAAGTTATGACACCCAGCAGAGCTGTGTGACAGTCCAAATCAATCATCCCCCGTGCACTGCAGGCCTTCGCTGCCTCCTGCAGAGTCTATGCAGTTTAATTAGCTTTTTTTCACACTAGCATAATGTACATCTGCAGCTTCAGCAAGAAAAAGAAATGGAGGATAGTTCACTGGGATACGGTGCCTTAAAAAAAAAGTTCATATAAAAAAAAAAAAAGTCTGAAAGAAGAAACATCACAATCCTTTGTAGTTTACTTCAGAGGAGTTTGCGGTAGAAATCTACAGGACTGGGTACTCTATATTGTTAAATGTAGATTTTTTTTTTAACCTAATAAAGGCCTTTTCAGCTAAAATCTCAGATGGCATTTAAAGCCTTGTTCTTTTCTAATGGTCTATATCTTTTATACCTTCTTCTTGCGGTTGATCATGCAGTAGCTCATTATCTGCTCCTCTTCCCCTCCCCACGGTGGGTTGGTACAATGGAGTCTTCAAACGGATATTTGCTGGTTAGAAATCGCTGCCCCCCATCCCCGGCAGCAGCAGCGCCCCGGGCTGAAGGAGGTGAAGCCATGCACCCTCGCACCAGCACCGAGGCATGGCTGGAGCATGTCTGAAGCGGTGGGTTCGTGGTAAATAAAACTAAACTCTACAGTTCGCCAACCATGAGCCGACAGGAGCACACGCTGAGAGGAGTGGACATGGGTTGAGCCCACCTGACATCACCTCAGCTGCCTTTTCGGAGAGACCAGGCAAAGTCATGGGGCAGAGCATCTTCAGATAAATGGGACTGGGTCATCCCAAGAAGATATTTCTGGCCCTATTAGGCTAGTGGTTGGATCCAATGATATATTCAAGCAAATAAAAATGACTCGGGCGCTGCCTCATTTCAGAAAGGGCAGTATCCTTTTCCAGCCATCCAGCTGATGCGGTAGAGCTTGTTAACTTGATGGTGCAAGCTAATGCTGTTTGGCTTTTATTTATCTTTTCTACTCTTTGTGTACCGTGATGAAGTTTAAAGGCACGCGTGATCATTCCTTACGCTATTCCTCTGAGCGTGACCACAAAGGAGTCACCTGCAGAACACAGCAGCTCCTTTATTCAAATGATAGATTACATTACTAGAGGCTTGTCACTCTTAATAACCTTCCAACAGAGAAATGCATCTAAGGAGATGACAGGTTGGGTTCAAACAGGAACATTCAGCAAGAGCAAGCACTTTCCATTGCCCGGTTTCAAGGAGATCGCCGCAGTGGAAGCGCCTTAAAAAGGCCTTGGCTGCAGATGGATGAGGTCCAGTGGGTCACAGCAGTGGAGACCGTCATCAAGGCTGGAAAGCGGTCAAAGACATTTATCAGCCCCTTGATTTTTAAGCAGAACTCCACCTTCAAATAACTCAGCAATTTGCTTAAGATCTGCTAGGATTACTCACCTCCGTCGCCTTCACTTGCAAAATGCAGATGTGATCCACCAATACTGGGCACTAGTAAAAGTACGAGAACAGTGGCCAGACCTACTGTCAAAGTCCCTCTTAGAGCTGTACCTTAAATTGTCTTTTAAACAGCACCTCTCTAATCCTTCAGTGCAAAAATACTTTATCCTCTTGTGGGAATTATACATATTTCCCAGTTCAAAGAGGTATAAAATATAAATGTACTTCTGTACAATTCAGCATTAATAAAAGTAAATAGTTATTGTACAGTGTCTTTTCATCTTTAGATTTCAAGTTGCTTAAGCATTTAGAGACTACAGTTGGCATTTCTTGCTGTGCTTCTTCTTGGTCTAATGCTATTATTGAAAATACTTTTATCCTGGGCCTTGGCTGGGGTAATTCCTTTGAAAAATCTTATTCCACACTTATGCCAGCAATTCTTCACTGTTTTCCCCTCTTAAAACAGGTAATTCATTAAGACCATAATATGGAGTTTTAACACACTTCCAGTTTCATGTTTAACAGAGAGTTCCAGTTTTGGGTCTGGTGGACATAAGCAGTGAATTTCTTCTTCAGAAGTGAAATATTTTGAAATTATCAAAATAATCCAGCTGAGCAAGCACAGGGCTGAGCTTCCCTCTGTGAAGACCGAAGAGCAGCTATGCTCCACATGAGAGACCCTGAGAGGGANAGAAGCAACATCCCTCTTACCAGCTATGCTCTTGGGTGCACAGACCACGTTGGTCTCCTAAAGAACACAACCAGAAGGTGAGGCACGGACTCCTCCTGCCCTTTATCCATATACCGAATTACTTCCATGGACATTTCATTAGCCAACACCTTTCTCCTGGCCCGTGTGCCCAAGCCACTGCAGTCCCAGTTCCTCTTCCTGAGGAGAGCCTGAGGGGTTTTCTTTTTATTTCCACCCCCTTCCTTCCTGGCCAGAGGACACTCCTCACCCCAAAACAGGCTCCGAGACAGGTATTGCAGGGAGCCAAGGAGTGTCACTTGATTAGAGGAAAGGATGAAAACTGAGATGAAGCCTCACTCCTTCCTGTTTCATATGCCCTGTTAGTGGGAATCCTTCAGGGATGAGGAAAAATGAGAGCTTTAAGGCTCTGCTATAAGAAAGAGAGAATTTAGACCAGAAAATAATTCTTCTTTTTAATTCAGCACGTCATACATTGAAGTAAAAGGGTGCCCAATCAAATAACAATAAAATAATTTGTGAGCCATCTGATGCCCTGCCTGGTAACAGGGAAAGCATTGCTTTGGTGAAGAACAGCCTGAGGAAGAGGAGGAGTGGCTGGTTCTGGGAAGAGGATGAAGTGATGGATTGTCTTTTTGAGAAAGTCAGGGGAGCAGGTGGTTGAAAGCATCCTGCTTCCACTGGAAGATGACACAATGATGCAGTGAAGATGAGCTGTAGTATTTACCCTCGTTTTCCACCCTCATGGAGATGCAAAAAGGAGAATTTTGCATGTTAGGGCTCCAGTAGGTGAGAGCCGCAAAAGGTTTCTGTGCTGTCACTGCTCCATTATCTCCCTGCCCTGCCCCTGCGGGAGGTTTCTGCTCCTACGGCACAGGGAATCAAAGACCTTGCCCAGCAGAGCCTGGTAGAAAACCTCCCTTCCTCGCTCATCTCAGTGAAGCTGCTGGGTTTCCCCTTGAGTGTTTATGGTGCCGGCACAGCTTTGCTCTGCCAGCTCTGCAAGGGAGTGGTGGGCAGGGGGTAGGACAGGTAGAAGGGGAAGTGGAGGTGCGATAACATCTCCAACCACCCCAGCAAGATTTGCTAGAATTCACCTGCCAGACCCCTTAGTCAGACAGAAAAAGGTCAGTCGGATCCATCCGCGCGGTTGGGTGGTAGCCTCCAGCAAACCCAAGACCTGCTGTTCCAGTGAGGGTGCATCAGAGGGATCCCACCCCGCTCCTGATTTTGTAGCTTCCAGTTTGCTGACACTGGAAAGGCATCACAGAAGATAGGAGGATACTTATGCAAAGACTTCTATCAATGGGGAGGCCCATCTTCAAAGCTTTGATTTTACCAGGTGCTGGCATCCCTTCTGAGAGCTGTTCTTGCTTGGGGGGATTCCATCTCAAAGTCTTCACATCACAGGAAGGGGAGTCCTGCTTTGAAGAGTCTCACCAGCAATGGGCCAAACCTCCTATTTGCATTTCATTTTTGGCTGCATGAAGCTTGCTCATTGGCACCAAACGCACATTTTGCAATCTTTTTAAAGCAACAAGGTGCAGTGTTTGCTGACACAGCTCAACACCGGGACGTGTGCATGTGCGTCCAACTGAGAAAGTCACCAGCAGTTTAGGCAGGTGTGGATGAGCGAATTAGAGTTAGAACAAAGTAGTGGTGCATTTGGAGTATGCCTATCAAGTTGCAACAAGCAAAAGTTAATGTTAAATTAAGGGATCTACTTCCAGTGTTTGCACTTGGCAACTGGTTTGATTCCTAAAGTGAAACCATGAAGAGAATTTAAGGTTGAGTTCGTTTTTAAGGCTACCTTGTTTGAGTTGCTTTGCTGATGGTCCTGGGAATCTGTGTCATGATGGACTTCAGCAGAATTGCTGCTGGGTCCTCAGCACCGCCAATGGGGCCTGCCTGGTCAGGGAGCAGCATCTTGCAATATCTCAGAAGTACAAAAGGCATTGCCAAAGGCCACTCAATCCTGTTTTTAACTTCAACTTTGTCCAACTCAAAGTTTCTTTAATTTCCTAAAGGTTCTTAGAATATAGGGCAGTGCTGACATAATCAAAGCAGCCAAGTCTCCCGGCTCAGACACCGTCTTTGACCTTTCAGTGGCTCGTTTTCCCTGCTACTTACTTTTCAGTGGAATTGCAGAGCTTCACCCTCTAGTGTCTGTGGAGGAGTTTGGAAAGCATTTAAGAAATGAAGGTCATTAGACATTACCTTTCCTGTTGCAAGCCCTTGCATGATGCACAGAGGATTATTATGCCATTGCCCTTTGGTGTAAACAAACCTTAGAGATGTTCTTTGCAGTGCTTGTAACCAGAACAAAGCCCTCTGCATTGTTAAACCTCTACCATAAGAGAGGCTCAAGGAAAGCCTGTTTACCATGCATAACACAAGAAAAGTTCCTGAATAATCCAAGACAAAAGGTCTATGCTGGGAAAGTACAGAGGTGGGACTGCTGGTTTCCCTTTTATGAGGATCCCCAGGTTCCCCCGTTCTCCATTTGGCTGGTACAAAGGACCTGGAGCTGCTGGTCCTCCCTGCTCTGCTCTCTGTCCACAGAGGACTTCAAGAAGACGCAACAAATTTTATTTCAAGTTCAGAAATAGCCTGTGCAGTGGGTGATCTCTTAGTGCCTGGGGACAGGTGGATAGAAAAGGAGGTTCCCAGGGAGGCAGAGCTTTACACTGAACCCTTAACAAGTAAAGAAACCGCTTTGAACTGCGTGTGACTCGGTTTCTGCTGCAGAACAGAGTTTTCTGGTTGGGCTGAGCTTGTTCAGGTCAGCATACCCTTTGAGGGGGTGAGAGCCAGCTCAGGTTCCCATGGAGCAGCGCAGAGGCCAACGCCAGAGCGCAGCCGTTGTGCCAGCAGGATTTCAGGAGCTTTCTAGCCCTGTCGGGCAGTCTTGTGTCTGCCTTTCAGCCCCCTTCACGCACACTGCAAGAAGACATCATAAGCAGTACAGAGGTACAAAACGGCGCTCGTTTTGCCCTGCTTTCCATTTTTCAGCTATTCGCTTTGAACCTCCAAGCATGCTGCAGGAGACCGCACAGGAGACCGCTCTTGCCCCTTGACGGTAGGTATGGGATGCGGCTGACAGGTAGTTTGCCGAGCGCGCCGCTTTCCCCATCACACGTGTGGCAATCAAAGCCCCGTGCACAAAGGCCCACCGCTTGGCTGCGGTTTTACCCGGCGGGTCTGAAAGGGCAGGTCTCCTGCTTCTTTGTTTAAATGCTGGCCCATTTGTTGACTTGGAGGCACCCACTTCTTAGTGGCGGCAGCAGCAGTGAAATCATATATCACTCTAATGAGCGTCCCTTCAATAACCATTGCCCTGATTTTTGATACCTGGAGAGAAGATGCACCAGCTAGGGAAGAATTTATCAAAAACACGCCACTGACTAGACATCAGAGGGAACCTCAAAGGGACAGTGAACTAGAACAAAGAACAAAAACATTTACAGAAGTGCTATGCCGAAAAAAAGGGAAAGGAAAAAACTGTACTAACAACAGTAACAAGGTCAGCTATAAAACCAGAATTAAAAGGCACTGCTGGGGAAAAGACGATGACTCAAAAGAGCACCAAGAACTAAGAACACAGCTTGCCAATCAGATCTATACAGATTCCCCTTGATATCTTCCTACTAACAGGCTTTCCTACAGGACAAGTAAAAAGTTTAAGCGACTGGCTCTGGGAAGGTGGGCTAGAAGCGGGAGAACAGCATTCACAGCTTTTAACACAGACCTTCAGGTTCTGCATCAATGGGATCGCTCAAAGGCGTGGGGGCTTGGCGAGCGGAGCCGTGCGCGGGAGCAGCCCTCCAGCAAGGCACGGCAGCAAACCCCAGTTAGGCCCATTTTGTGATTTGAAGAAGTATTAATAGAGGTCGGCACCTGAACGGACTTGCTGGTGCCCTGAGCACATGCTACCTTTGCCACTCCTGTCACTCGCAGCTGGGGGGAGGCACTGGTTTAAATCAGCGCAAATAAAAGTCCAACCCTGAGTTTCACCAAAGTGCTGCTAAAATTAGGATAGGTTGAAATTTTGCAAAAAAAAGAATTTCCTGCAGAAATGGGGGTTTTCTATTCCACAACAAAAGAAGAATTTATTTTTTGTTGAAAATTTCAACCAGTTTGTGGGAATATAAAATTTTTCAGCATTCCACCAAAGTACTCAAGGGCTTTTCTACACAGAAAGGTGGTTGCATTGCAGCCCTCTGCCTCCTCTGCATACGCATTCGTTCTACCCTCTTGCATCCATCCAAAGGGAGAGCATCTTCCTCCCTCCCAGCCTTGGTGGTGACATCCGTGCAACAGGTAACCTCTATTTCCCTATGGTTGTCAAAACTAGCTATGCCCCATATCAGAAACTGGTGAAAAAAAATCAACTTGAGATCTTCCATCCTGAGTTAGAATCACAGAATAGCTGAGGTTGGAAGGGACCTTGAAGATCATCCAGTCCCACCCCCCACCTCCCCCAGCCCAGGTTGCTCCAAGCCCCGTCCAACCTGGCCTTGAACACCTCCAGGGATGGGACAGCCACAGTTTCTCAGGGCAACCTGGGCTCACCACCCTTAAAGTGAAAAATTTCTTCCTAATATCTCATCTAAATCACCCCTCTTCTGGTTTGAAGCCAGTCTCCCTCATCCTATCACTACATGTCCTTGTAAAAAGTCCTTCCCCAGCTCTCCTGTTTTCCTGTTCCCTCATTGCCGTGGGAGGCAAAGGTAATTCATAGCAAATACCGGTACCAAATAGTGAATATTCTGGACACTGACAACAGAGAGACCTTCAGAGTCAAGGCAACTTCACGGCTTGGATTTGTACTCTGGGATCCTAACTTCTGCCCACAGAAACTTCAAGAAAACTGGATGAACTGCCCCTAGAAGCAAGAACTCTTCTATCTTTCAAGCCCTGATGCGACCCCATCGCATCTGGGCAGCACATCACATCTGGGGTGGAGCTGTGCTTAAACACAGGTGTGTAGCTGGTGGTTTTAGGTGCCCTGGGGCACCTTGGCAATCTCCGCACTCTCCATCAGAAGGCACGAGACTCCTGTAGGCTGCGTTGTGCCCACCAGCCTGCACAGATCTCCTGTGCACCCTGAGGAATCCAAAGTGGCATGAGATGCCTACACTGAGGTCACTGAGCTGCTCCCGAGATATCACTGGTGATATTCACTCTGCCTAAGTGAGGGAGCTGATCACTCCGGCTCATCGGTGACAGATACAGACAGGTATCTCTGGAGGAGGGTGAGAGCGGGAGCCAGCCTCTGCTGATCCGAGATACTCCAAAAGGAGCCCTCCCTCTCACCAGGAGCAATGCGGGGAGCTCTGAACACCAAGACGGAACATTAGGCAGTGTGAATACTCTAATCATATGCCTCCCACCAATATCTGTCTAAAATCAGGACAATTTCTATGAGCTAATATTGCAGGGCTGGGTACTAATATTTCATTTTTAAAGCAGGTCCTGCTTGCTTTTTTCCCGGTCCCTTCCCTGTGAAGCTGTGCTTGTTAGTGAAAGCGAAGAGACTTTTGATTTCTAAAGCCAATGTTAGAATGAGCATTTCCCCGTGAGAGCACCTGGTTCTCGTGTTTAATGAGTAAACACAAGGAAACAGAGGCTTGAAGAATGATTGTTCCCAACATCATTACTTCTGAACCTGACATTAAAGAGAAGTAAAAGACAACAGCACAGCAGTTCTTTGTTTTTCTACCACTCTTCCTAAAAAATATCTTTAATGAGACACATTTGAAGTTTAACGTGGGGCCGTTCTTCTAGATTATAATTGATAAATCTTCCAAAGTGGTATGGGGAAAGGATTGTGTAATAATTACTTGTTTCTTTTGAGGAAATAAATAAAATATGAAAAATGTAATTACTAACCAGCAAAATGCAGTGAGCGGGTTTCCCGCCGCTCCACCGACCAGAGTGTGCAGAGAGTCGGGATTTCAAAAGTCTCTCTCCGAGTGCAGCATGACACGCAATGATGTTGCTGCTGCTCGTGTTTGTTTTCCAAGTGCCAACTTTTCCAGTCGGAGTCACTGGTTCGTTTGATGTCCTCGCATTTACTCCTGTGCCACAATTAATTTTTCTTAAAAAAGGAACAAATTGCTTTTCTCGTCGGGTGGGCGGTGTGGGAGTTGATTGCCTTCAGAGTGGCAGGGAGGGCTTCTCCCAGCAGCCGGGGAGGAGGATGGGTCTGGCACCACCGGGTTCCCCGGGCAGGTGGGGGTGATGGGAGCCCGTCCCCCTGGCATGGTGGGAGGTGTGATATTCACTCTGTGTGTTCAGTGAACATATGTTTTTTTCCCTGCACCTCCTTGCTTCACTCCCCACACTCCCATGGACAGTTATTTCCAAATTTTCTGATAAAACCATGCTGTATTTTCACCTAATGCCAGCTCCAGCACAGATCTGTTGGGGCAGTGCCCCATGCCGGCCTGTGCTGTGGGTTTACAGGGCTTTATCCTGCCCTGGGACAAACATCCTTTAGCCACATGCACCCCCAAATCCTGTAACAGCAGCTGCCAGAAAATGGTTATCGGGTCCTTCACATTTGTGCATCTCCGGGATGCAGCTGAGACCTTCTGGCCTCGGAGCTGGCAACTTCACCAACTCCCTCGCCTTCCTCTCTAGCGTAGTTCTTGCTCTGGCTGTTTTACAGAGAGGCAAAACTTACTGCAAGGCTGGCTAAAGACACCTAGATTGAGAGACTTCTCATTTCTGATGGGACGCAAAGATTTTTCCTGAACTTTCAGCAACTGGCTCCATAGAGAAACCTTGTCTCCGGGCTGGGCTTTATCCAGTATCTACTGGGAATGAACCTCTTCTCCCCTACGTAACATGGAAAGTTCATGCTCCACCTCAGTCATTAATTGTTCAGACATTCTCAGCCTATGCCACCCTTAAAACTTTTGTTCAGCTCTAAACTAGTTCAAGTACCAGGTTTCTGATTCTCAGATAAAGCTGTCAAATACATATTCAAACATATATATATTTATACCTTCTAGACCTTTTCCTTTTCTTGCTTTTTTAACCGTTGCTTTGAACAACAGCGTGCAAATTTAATGGATTTAGAAGACTTCAAACCAATTCTGCCCTTCCTAATTTTGTAAAATGTTATCATAAATGTTTTATGGCGTTTTAAAAAAAAATCTTTCCTTAAAGTAACAATTTAAATTTTTCATGCACAATGAAGACCTTTATCTTATTCACAGTTGTCATTTTCTGTTTAGCATCACAACACAATACTAATAAAAAACTGCAATTGGATTGCCTTAAGCTGTTTTGCCGATATTAATGTGTGGTACAGCTTTGTTCATGTTACTCCTTTCTATAAGCATCCATCTTTGGTCTCGAAGAACATCATTTGTTGTGTTTTAGAGAGGGCAGGTTACCTACAGAGTATGCCTTCCCTATGAAAAAAGAGTGACTTTTTGATTCAAATAGAGTGTAGTAAAATACTGGCAAAGACAATGATTAGCAAATTTTTCTGAATTATAATCACTCAGTTTGGTCCTGCCCCTGCAAAGTCCAGCCTGATTAATACCTGAGAGTAATTTGCAGGGAAGTGGTATAAAATATTTCACTATGAAACCAAAGACAGATGGCAGTGCCATGCCTGACACGCTGTCGGCAAAGCAAACCTTTCTTGGTTGAGGTTCCTCCTCATCGTTGGTCAAGAAGAGCGTTTGTCTGCGAATAATGTTGAAAGGCCCTGAAAACTCTTCCTCTCAACCCAAGCTGCTGAGGAATTAATCCTGGAGTGACCTGGACGTGGGGCAGGACATGCAGCCTGAGTGGAGGGTGAATAGAACGCTTGGGAATGGTCTCAGCGACGGTAAATCCCCCGAGACAGAGGCTGTTGCCTGCAGTGCTGAAGAGAAGGAATGGATCTGTTGGGTCTCCCTATTGAATAGATTTGCAGCTTTCCAGGCTCTGGGCTCAAAAGTGCATCTCTTTCAAGTTCCCAGGCAGCAGATTTTCTCTCCGTCTTTTGCTTTTGAGCATTCTAGGAGCATCTTCCATTAAATACAAAGATGTTTAGCCTTTAACCCTCTAAACGCGATACCGCAGACTCTAGTGATCTATTGTCAGTTAAATGCACCCTCTACACTCTCTACTACAGCCTCTCTCTTGTATTTTCTTCCCTGCTGCGTGCACTTATCCCTGCATTGAAAATATGCTTTCAGACTAATACACACTATTGGTTATTTTTAGGTATCAAAGACATTTTTCTCAAGATCGTTCTTCATTAATTCACTAATTCACTTTTTTGTCTTGATCCCATTTGCCCCATGTTCTTTATTGTCTCTTAACCCTGATGCTCAGAAGGTGTCAGCACAGATTAACAGGGAGTCTGATAGCTTCTGGAGAGCAACATTTCATGTTCTCCTGCATCCTTTTAATCAGGTTTAAACTCTTGTGGCCTTCTGTTTAAGTTCAGTTTGAAAGTTGCTGGCAATCCCCAAATGAAAGACCAAATAAAACCAATCAGCATCCTTTTTTTTCTATTTTGACACACATTCCAAATATGCAGCTATGCAATAGGAGGCAGAAAAGAAAAACATTTCAAGGGGAAAGTCTTGCCCCTTCTATTAGTTCCGTAAATAATTTCACTGGAGTTGGTCAATAAGAAGAGAGGAATCGTAACGACACGGCATAGAAAACCTTTCCGTTTCTTCTCCTGCGTGGCAAAGTAAAGTACTGAGAGCAAAAGATAAGTGCTGCAGATGTGCTGTAGACCTCTGCAATGGACATCTCTGGAAATCCACAGTAATAGATTCCCAAACCTCAAACTCAAATGTTTCTCCGCTCTGGGGTTTTCAGTATTCAATCCTAGCAGTGCCTCTGAATTTTCAGCTTGAGCCCATCTCAAATCGCAACCCACTCCTAAATAATACATTATTGTAAAAACTGTAACTCTATCCCCTATAGACTGCCTGCCCCAGTAATAGCTTCTTATTCCCAATTGCTTTTCCCATGCCAGAATGAGCAAAGGCTGAGCTAGCAGTTAAAGCAAGGGATTGTGAGCTGGGGGTCTGGGGTCTAATCCCAGCTCAGGCTCCTCATATATTTGGGGAAAACACTTTACTTTTCTGACCTGAAAAATAAGGTGGCACTTCTTTATGTGGAGACTTGGTTCATGAAAGTTTGCAAATGGCTTTGAAGTCCCAAACTGACAAGTAGTGTAAAAGGTCAGAGTATAATTATAAAATAGTTAATAACTTCTTATTATTTCCTATTGCTGGGCCTACCTTAAGGAAAATAAATTAGTCTAAAACTTCGGGAATCTCAGAAGACTTATGAGAAACCTGAACAGGCACAAGTCTTTCCCTTATGGACGTCCCAGTGATTGATTTGGATGAGAGCAGCCCCGAAATTGTTATCTCCTTTGAGTGTTTCAGGCTGTTTCTGAAGTCAGAGAGACCAAATATGCTGAAAGTGATGCAAAGTCACTTTGCCTTTAGTAAATGGCAGAGCTTTACAGCCCTGGGAAAAGAGGACAAATTCTAAGGGTACTCCTGCCATTATTTCGTGGTTTGAGCCTTCGGTGCCTTCGGACACCTGCAGTGATGGTGACAGACCCAACCGCAGAGCCCAAAATGGCTCGGCAGGACGCACTCGGGTAAGCCCGGGGTCCCTGTCTGTGCACCGGTACACAGAGCTGCCGAGGCCACGCCGGCGCTGCAGGGAAAACGTGTCCTTGGAAAGCACCAGTAGTTTTCTGGAGAGGTGGAGACCAGAAGGTTTACTTGCTGCTCGAGCCTAAGGGTGAGCGCTTTGGGCAGACCGTACTAACGCGGGGTGAGTGAAGCAAAGGATTGCTGCAGCCCTGCCATCCTCCACCCAGCTCCTGTTTTCCAGTGCCCACATTATGTTTTCTGTTGGTATCCAAAAAAGAGAAGAAAAAGTCAGTTTATGCTAAGCAGAAAATCCTTGTCACCCCACCTCTGCCAATCACCAGATAAAAGGAGTCATTATTTTAAGACCCCTGCAGATGTCTGTCTGTCTTTTGTAATGAACTCATGAGCAACAGCGATCGTCGTGGCACTGTTAATTGGAGCACCCACCGTGCTGGCTTCTGAAAGGCGGTTGTTTGTGTCACACAAGTGTTTCTTCTTCCAGCAGGTTTGGTTTACAGACAGACATGTACGTCTGCACATATTTGGATCCAGGTGGCTCCAGAAAGCCAGGCCAGGCTCCTTTGGGAGGTTTCTCAGCACAGCGTCTTCCAGAAACCTGCTCTGCCTCTCCTCCCGGGGCTCCGGGAAGCAGGCTGGGGTTGACAGGGTGTCCCATTAGCTTTATGGAAACCAGTGCTACTGGCCACCCAAGCACTTTAGCTTCTGACTAGCTTCCACCTGCAGCAATAAGCTCAATCAGGTAATTAATACCAGCCTTTACTACCTGCACTACTAGAACTGCTATGGAGAGGACAGTTTTGTTATTTTTTAAAGAGCTTTCATGTGGTTACTGGAGCTTATGAAAAAAAAATAAAAAAAGTCCTCACCCCCCCGATAGCCGTCTGTACAACTTGCTTTGTATTTTTCTCCTCCCCCTACCCCCTTCCATGACTTTCGGGCTTTCAAGTCATGTAACGTTTCGACATGGCACTGGGAGAACAGGGAAAGAACAGAATCATCACAAAGACGTTTGAAAACCCAACAAAACACTTCAGCAGTAGGGCTGGGTTAGTTAGCAGCTTTGTTTAGTTTGATTTCATCTTGAAATTTATTTACCAGAGGAAACTCGGCTTCAAGATGCCGCGCCTGGTTTTCCAGTGAGGATGTTCCAGCATTATTTTTTTTAATTTTTTTTTTTTTTTCCAAGAAACAAGGAAAAGAAAAAAGCCCAAACCTGTGGCTCTCCGGAGGGAGCTCAATACAGCAGCTGGCCCAAGTCACGTGCCTAGTCAGTGTCTGAGCCCAAATTAGAGACAGCAACCTCTTCTTCCTTCGGCCTCGATCACTAGGCCACCCCATGCTCTCCGTGGAGTGCAGCAAGGTCAGAATCCAAACGTTTTGTTTCTGTTTAAGCCACTTGGTCCAGTATTTCCCACCAGCCCCCTTGAGAACCTCAGATGTGTGTCTATTTAACAGAAAACAGATAGCTCAGGGACTTGGGTGACCTTCAAGGAGCTAAGCTGGACTCAAGACTGCTAACACAGAAGATCAGGTCTGGACTGGCACCCTGGCACTTTGAACTTCAACTTAAAGTAACTTTCCCTACAGAAATGCTGAGCCAAATGCAGAAATTGTGGAGGTACTTCAGGGCAAGCCATGTACACATCCAATAAACTACCACAACATCAGCTTCATCTTCTAGTTTGATGGATACATCCCGCTATGGGAATGAGTAGCTCTTTGCTTTGCTGAGGTGTGTCGTTAGGGAGCCATGCTGTCTCCTGGGATGAAGTTCAGAGCTTCAAAAAGGGTGCTAGGGAGAAAGGTTTTACTTCATGGGAGGTAGAGGGGAAGCCTCGGACAGACAAGGCTCAGAGCCTGGAGAGGATTTGTCACACACAGTCTGTGTGCTCCTGCACTGGGACCAGAAAGCTCTGAGCCTCCTCGCAGATGGGGAACATCGGCCCTCGGGTGCTGAGTGAGACACCAAGTTTGAGTTGTTAGTAGTGAGATCCTCCAGGCAGGTGGTGGTGTCTAATAAAAACTGAAGTGTGGGTAACCTGTGCTGTGTTTTGCTATGAATTTCTTGCAACAATTCTTGTACTTTGCCCAGTAACTTGTTGATTGTCTTGAATCCAACTTTGAGAAATAGTCATTATTTAAAGGTTTTAAGTGGTAGAAAATCTACCATACCTCTGAAAAGGATGTTGTGATGATTAATTATGCTCTGTACAAAAGCTTCTCAACTTATTTCTGCTTTGACCTTTGGTAGCTTCAGCTTACTGGATCATGCTATTCTTTTGTCTGCAAGTTTAAAGGACCCTCCAACTAGAATTGATTACTATGAATAAAAGGACCTTCTGCCATCTTTGCTACTTCAAAATGAGAACAAGGTGATTTCTCAGCAGTATAATCAAGGGGAACCAGATGTGACTAGTTGCCATCTTGCAAAAGGAGCGCAGCTGGAACCGAACACACACACCTGCTGATGCAGCACAGCTTTTACAAGCGTACGTACGGGCACGAAAACCATGAATGGACAAAAGAGGAGCTGCATTTAGCCACTGCATTTGGTTTTACTGTCCGAATTTCATGCAGGTTTGTCAGGTTGCTGGTGATTTATTCCCCCTCCAGCTTTCAAGAAAGAAGCAGCATTTCCAAGAGCAGCCGAGAAGTGCAGGGAGCGGAGCGGCCCCTCTCCAGGCGTGGGGAGAGATGGCAGGAGTTCAGGAGGAGTGAGGAAATCAGTGCTACAACTCTGAAGTGATTAGACAGCCACAAATTACAACTCAAGAAGGGATGTCTGGACCTGAGCACACAAGGGGGTTGGGCTTTTTTTTCTCTTGTTGTTGTTTTAGACTTTTTCTGAGCTAGCACAAAGTTGCCTCCTTTCTGAAACCAGGCTTAGAAGTCAAGGCACATGATGAAAGCTGGAAGCCAATGTTTACAGTGCCTTTTACTGGTGTTTTAGGAACAGAAATAAATATGTAGAGTCTATACAGGGAATAGGAGAGTAGTTCTAGACCTGCATATCCCAAAGAAAAACTGAACTCAGACCATACTGCCTTCCCCCTTTACCATCAAGGGAAGGTACAGTTCAACACAGGGCAGGATGGTGTAGTCGAGACCTTGGTGGCAAGGAACTCATCACTCAAAAACAGCAGTGGGAAAGTCTCTATTTTCAATTCTTCTGAATAAAGCATTTATTTTGAAATAAAAAAATGTTATTTCCTGAGGGTCACATTGAGATCAAACGTATTAAATGTCTGTCAGCCCAATCTGACCTTACTTTGAGAGAACATTCAGACATACATTCTGAATTATTTAGACAGATATGTGAGACATCAGATTTCCCAAATGTCTGCCTTATCTAAACTAAATCCCATTTTTACTTCAGTGGAACTGAAGGTTTCTGTAAATCCTGCAAGGCGTATTCTGATTGTTTAGGCACATAAATACCTCTAAAAATGTATGCCTGCAGTAGGATCCATCTTGCCACATGCAAGTCAGGTGTATGGTCTTAGCCAGTCATGGAGGCAACTCCTATTATCAGTGGAGAGAGTGGACATCACCACAGGGCATCTCCTCAAACCTCCCTTGGACATCAGTCTAAGGACTGAAGTGCTCTCCCTTCTGTCCATTCATTGTAGAGGGAGCAGAGATGTCTAATTTCAGTTGCTTAAAAGTCAGGTTCTATCTAAGTTAAATGAGACAGATCCCACCCTCCACAACTACATTGTAGAGACAAGTAAGTCGTGCTGGAAAATGTACTGCAAGTCTTTTTCTGAATCTGCAAATAGGAAAGTGTGACAGCATGCAAGGTGCTTTAGGCTGGTGCGTTGCAGGAATGCTCAGAGTTTATCAGCAGGCAAGCTCTCCAGTAACGAAGCTTGAAGTTTAAACCCTTGAACGTTACCCAAAAGCAAGTTTCAGATCAAGTATTTTAAGTATTTTGTTAGTCAATCATCTAAGCCATTCAAGAGGAAAGAGAAACGATGCCATATGACAGAGCTAATTTGCCAGCATTGATGGAACGATTAAGTTTAACTCTTTCAAAATAACCAGAGAGAAGAAATAAGGTACAAAGACGTGCAAATAGTTTGGGATAATAGATAGAGGTGGTATTCTCTATAACTGACCGTCTGGAGCTACATTGCCTCTGCTGAGTCATTCTGGTAAACTCTCTGCTTCAAGGAAAAAGTTCAGCCTCTTTTCTTTAGACATCGGCACTGAAAACATCAGCTGCAGCCTCAAAGCAACCAGTTCGACTGGGAAGTGAAAGCAGTGGGGAATTGTGGCTCACTCTGAAGCAATGGAGCAGCAGAGGATCACCTCAAGGAACATGCCAGCAAGTTAGCAACACTCCCCAGAAAAGGCCGCTCTAACAACACAACATCATCCATCACGCCCTCCTGAGGACAGCTTTATAGCCGTTAGGAACCAGACTGGTAATTACAACACAGAAATGTAGCACGCAGGGTATTCGGAGACCAAATGGCACGGGGAGCCAGCAGCCTGCGGGCAGGCGTTTGCATTTCCATCTTCGACACGAGCAGGGGCTGGTTCTGCTCTGGCGCTGGCCTAGCTCTGGGGTTGTTCAACTGAAGTCAACGCAGCTACGCTTACTACAAGGGGCAAAAGATGCGGGCTCAGAAATCCTGCACACTGAACACATCAAAGGCACTTCCCCGCAACTTGCCATGGCATATGGAAACAGCTCCCCAACACCTGGCAAAGCACCACGCTGCGCCGGAGGCAGCGCGGTGGGATGGGGACTGGGGGGACCTCTCCCTCACCGTGCGATGCTAAGCATGCACCGGGCCAGGAAAAACAAATGGAAATACTCTGCTTTTAGTTCTGCTGCTGGCCACACTTATTTGCATCCAATGTGTTGCCCTGAGCAGTGGCTTTAAATCCAGCCCTGGCCCCAGGAGTCTGTACTGGGATCTCCCTCCATGTGCAGGGACCTACAGGGTTTGGGAAAGCCAATGCCTATGACAGTACTTACGTCTTGAATTGAAAGATCCTCATTAATTACAACTTTGTAGGGAGGTTGCCAATGGGAAAGAATTTCACAGATGCAAGAGCTGTATCTTAACTCCATCCCCTCCTTTTATGTTCCAAAGACAGGCCAAATGATCTGGTAGCATATGAAGCTATCAGCTTCTCAAATTATTCTCAAAGCCCTTCGCTCTCTCTGCGTAAAGGGTCAGAGCTAAATTCTCCCTGGAAAGGTAACAGAGCACGGATCCCGACACGAAAACAGCCAAGAACGCAGGATGTTTGCAATCTGTGAGAAGGGCCTGAGACCCTGCATGTCAATATTTAGAAGTCTGTCCAAAATTCCGAGTTCTAAACTTAGCTCCAAACATAGCACATACAGATCTGAATCTGTTTTGTCTCTGGCAAAATACATGTTCTGCAAATTTTATTATTTGTTCATCTCATTTGTTTTCCTTGGTCATCCTAGACACAGGATGGGAATTATTTTCAGACGAGATTCTGGGTAGCTGTAATTAGTCTTTTATCATTACAGGAAAAGAGTGTTCTGCAAATGTAAGATTTGGAAAGATGATGTGGAGGCTTCCCAAGGCACCAGTGGCATTCAACACAGTGGGAGCCAACGTAAGCAGCAGCTTCCCAGTGTGAAGGGATGAAAACTACAGTATCTGCCCAACTCAGCCTCTGCAGTGATTTTGGTGGTGAGACGGGCTTTGCAGATCCCACCAGCTCAGAGATCAGATCCTTCACACCCGTGCACAACATCGCTGCAGACAGACAGATGCTAGACGGTCCACACAGAATATAGTCTACTTTTCTAACATGCATTTCTTACAGTGTCTGTCATGTTCTGTTTGTTTTCATCAGGACCTCTAAGTGTATGTATCATTAACTGCAGCTTCAGTATTCATGACTTGTCTATTTTGGCAAGATCACGGCTTATCCCGTGGGCTTGATCACTGCAAGGGTCTACCCAACACATTGATGACTTCCAGGGTGGTTGGGAAGCACAGTAAGCCTTGTCAAATACCAGCTAAGGACATCACTTCTATTCCCAGTTCTCTTTTGATTTTTCCAGTACCAGAATCAAGAACACTTTGACTCCTCAAAGCGAAGTATAACCTCAACAAAGGTCCACAAAGCTTCCTAAAGAGAGGCAGGGCTGCTCGAAGAGCTTGTTGGAGAAGGGGAAAGGGCTGGCACTAAGTGCTGGTGGCAGCTTGCCCAGGTCCATCAGGAGGAGCCCCAGGCTGGGCAGAAGCATGGCTCAGGGGTGTGCTGGAATTACAGCAGTCACTACACCAGGCAGAACAAAACCTAAAGCAGATGAGGAAAAGTAATCTTGGCTCCAGCTGGCCAAGAAAGCAAATGGAGATCCCAGGACACAGCCTTAATGCAGACACTAAAGAAAAGCCAACGCTGTCTGGGAGCCTGGCACGGCACGAAGAGTCCAAGAGCATTCGCTGCAGCATGGGCTGTGCCACGGAGCACATGCAGCATCTCCCTCTTCCCAAACCTGGCACTGACACCCACGGGCTCCACAGCCGGCCAGCTGTCGCTCCGCTCCCAACAGGAACGGCTGGCAACTTGTCTTTTCCCAGGCTCCCACTTGGTACAAGTGGAGCAACCGCTTCATTTTATTTTATTGTTCCCATGATATCACTAGTTAATTGTAAGCAGTGAAATTCCTCTTGCTGTGCCTCCGAGGGCCAGAGCTGGCCCGGGGGCAGTGCGCACGCTCATCTCTCTTGGCTCCACGTTAGCCAATGTGCCTTTGAAACTATTTGCATTTCAAAACTTCTGCACTCAGGAAAATTGCTTTTTTCTAGCGATGAGATCAGTTGACAGACACCCTGGGTCCAAGGCAGAGAGGGGAAGGAAGCCTTGGTGCAGTCACAAGGAAAAGCCAGAAAGCTGCGGTCAGTGAGGTCGAAACCACCCGAACCCGGGCTGAGGATGGACAGATAAAAGTGTCAACATACATCCATGGTAGGCATAATCTTGTGTACAACTTATAAAACTAATGAGACCTATTCAATAGTTATATGTTTGGCACCAAAAAAAAGAGTGATCCTTTGAAGACTTGGATTACATCTCCATCATCCAGGGGACAAAACAAGAGGTGTCGTTTACAGTGGGTGCCCCGTCCCATCGGGTTGCGAGGAGAACTCACCCAACCCATGCTTCGGTCACCTCAGCTGTGAAAGGGGGAATGGCTACAACCGACAGTAGAAGGTCGTTGGATAAATACTTGTCATTGCTTTGAGAGTCTTAGACCACAAGTACCACCAGAGGAGGGCAAAGCATTATATTAGCAAAAGCCAGTTGTTATCCTCCTCTCTTGAGATCTCTCGCAGGTGATGTCCGAACACTGCACCATGTACGGGCTGTTGCTGCAGCTCAGTGGTTTTCTTTCTTTTGTGTTTACCCTAACTGAAACCTGGAAGGTGGAAATGCCAAGTGCCTGCATTCAGAGGGATCTGCTTTCTCACGAAGTGGAGGCAGCCTAGATCTGCCCCCATATCTCCTTGCTGCTCGCTTATCAGTGAACTGAACCTACTTTAATACAGGCACAAGAAAAGGCTTGAGCTGGAACATGGGTTCAGTCCGTCGCTTAGATCCTGAGAATGGAAAACTCACAGTCCCTGAAGAGGAGAGAGGCTGGATTGTGGTTTCTAGAGGGAGAAATTTAATACAAGCTTGTAGAGTAAATAAACTGCAATCTCATCCCTACGTCTAGCGTGTGAGAATCTACAGTCCCAGCCAGCAAGAAAGAAATGCTGCCTTTAACGGGTGCTGGAGTGAGCAGCAAAGCAAAAGCAGATGCAAGACCAGGATTAGCCCAGCCGGGCTGGCTGGTGGGCACGGCACCGGCCTCCTGTGTGCTTCGCTGCTTCTTTGTGAGGACCCAGCGTGCGCCCGGAGCTGGTACACGCTGCTGACCGCGGGCAGATGCTTGCAGGATGGGGATGGGGATGCTGCCTCCTGCTTCATCCCCCGCCCAGCAGGACATGGCCCCGCTGCTCGCGGTGGGTGGGGTAGGAGGCAGCTCCGAGGGGCAGGGACAGGAAATTTCCCTAAATCCTCTTTAATCCCTAAGGACACTCCTGTGTCACAGAGCAAGAATCGGCCCGCAGAGCATCATTGTTAGCTTAAAAAATACCCACCGCAAACTTCCCCTGCTATAAAAAACTGAGCTGATACCGTCCTAGAAGACCAGTGTTTTAAGTCAGTGGCCAGCTCTGTAAACTGCTGGTCCTGGGTTTTAATTTCCTGAAGCGTCTCATTTCTCTCCCTCGCAAAGGGGAGCCAGAAAAAAACCCTTTCTCTCTTTCTTTCTTTCTCCCCTTCTCACAGTTGCTCTTTGAGGAAGGCCGTACCTAACAATTATTCAGGGAAACATTATGTTGACATTACTGTTTAGAAAATAAAAAAGGGTTTTTAAAGCTAGAGAGTAACATCGTGACCATATAGCACTAGCGAATGATTAAAAATTTAGATGACTGCCTTTGAAACAATAAAAAGCTTTCGAAGCTTCTTAATGAGCAGCTATCAGAAATAAAGCATTTAAAACTTCAGAAAGTGCCTCTGTGGAAATTTCATTGTCTTTGATGCTGTAAAATAACTGCAGGGTGGATTCATTTCAAGTTCTTTTTAGCATACTGGTCGTTTAGAAATATTGGGAGATATCTTTCTTAGCAATATGTGGGGAAAACAATGTCTTGGTCGCTTTCATTTATCTGCAATTTGACAGGAGTGCAGTTTATTAACTTGAAAAGAGACAGATACATTATCTGAAACACAGAGAGTATAGTGGGTATTGCCTCCTTTTTATACCAGTGGGAGTCCATGACACTTTGAACTTGCTCACCATTAAACGCCTTCCTGAGTTGTTGAAGAGGCCTTTAAAAAGGGAGCCTGTGCATTTATGATGTAAATTCGTTATTTTGACAGTCTTTGAAATCTGTCATATTCACGTCCAATTTAATGCACCGCAAAAATTCTTTTCTTTTAAAATACTTTTCTTTTAAGATTTCAAAGCCATTTTCATGTAGAAAACTATTGTTATACCTAATATATCCTGAAAGTGTTTTAGCAAAGGAACTTATATGATTCTGTTTTAAGTCATGTCAGGTTTTAAAACATGTCATTTCTTCAAATAAGCTTTGACCACGCTATCTTTTTTTTCATTAGTTAAAGTGCACTTGATTTCCATGGATACAATTAGTCAGAATATATGCTATAGTATCATCATCGGATCAAATGGGCTTCTTTCAGGCTGTATTCGGCAGAGCAATTGCCCACATATCTGAGATCAATACAGACCAGCACACAGGCAGACAGATGCGGAGAGATGAGGGCTGGGTGGGAAAGTTGAGAACGGTACTGAAGCACAGCGCATTTAACGAGAACCCCGGACCAGTGGGAAAATTAAACCGCTCCTTTTAAAATTTTGAGCTCTGAGTATTTACTCTAAACGTGGAGTGGGGAGAGGAGGAGCAGGACAGGAGGGGGGCTGCGCAGCGTCTGATGAAATCCAAGTTCAGTTTAATTCTGGTCGAATCCAAAGCTCCTACATTTCAACTCAATCTTCAATCCAAACAAACCTCCTTAGGCTCACTAATCCTTATTACACAGTGGATTTTAGCTGTACCTGCACTTCTTTATCAGTTTGCAAGATATTTTCAGCCGGTACAGAGGTCTTCACGCAGCTCTGCTTCAAAGCGGTGTACAGAGGAGGTTCTGTACAGAGTTTCAGAGAGTGTTTACAGATGCCTTATCACTTTGGGAGAGGAGGTTGGTGGGCAGGGGGAACACATTGCTCCAAAGCAGCGCAGAATCATCCTAATCTACGGAAACGATCAAATAAGAGTTTCAAAGATCTCCTACTACAAAGGGAGGCATTAAACTCACTCATTGCCTGCCCAGACTCTGGGGCTGGTTTGGAATACATGGAAATATGTCTGTTACATGAGGGAACCTTCCACTGATGGTTTAAGCACCATTTCACATGTCCCCAGTGGCTGGGTTTGAAATGCAGTGTATCATGAGTGAGATAAACCAGGAGAATCGTTACTTCAGTGGCATTTAACCCTATAATTGGGTGTTTTTTTCGGCACTGATTTTATAAGGTCACCCTGTTATTTCCTTTGCTGGCTGGCTTGTGATGGTGCTCTCACATGTTATTACTCTCTTCCATCACAAGGAATGATATTTTGGGACTGAAAGGGCGAAAGATCTATAAGGACTGTCCTTTCCCACACTGTGATTGTCTGAAAGCTTCAAACAGTCAAAGGCTGAGTTGTAAAGGTGTTTTAGATTTTTGTCTCTGGGGCAGAAATCCCACCTGGTCTAGGGGTGGGAAAGAACTATGAGGATCTGATCATTTTATAGTTAGATCGCCTTGTCCCTCTGCAAAGGTAGGATATACTTTTCTGATAGAGCTTGTATCAGATATTAAACCAATGCTACACTTGATCTCATTAAAAGGCCATTAAATCTCACAACTTGAAAAAGGCAGCTTGATCCTTGAAGCCGGGAATCCTGCAGCGCTTGCTGCCTGCTAACCCGACGGCCTGGCTGTGCTTGTTCACAGAATTCATTTCTGCTATCATTTCCCTGCGTTTTGGATTTTGTTGGCATGAGCAAAACCTTGGGCTGTATGAGAAAATACTTTGAAACGGTGCCTAATTGACTTGGGTCTGGTTCAGAATATAGTATGCCACATAAACCACCATAACATCAATCAGAGGGAGAAAGGATGTCCCCACGTTTGGCTTAAACTACAGGGTATTTCCTTTGCCGAAAGCATTTTAATCACACTTAAGTATAGGTTTGCTGTGGCAAAAAACCCGACCCATTCCAGTCGTTGATTTTTCCCACAGAAGGAAACTTCTCTAAGGCAGCCCATCCAGTGAAACGTCCCCGGGTTCATTGCACCAACTGCATTGACTTCGCCAGCCTTATCGTATCTCTCCTCTTTTTTAGCTCTGCACTCCCACAGTAAAAGGCATGTTTCTGTGGTCTGCAAGAGTATTATTTCCATCCAAGTTTGACGGTATTAAACTTGGTCTCTGGGATCTACACTCCCCCTTCTTCTTCCTGGGTTTCATGCCCTTTCCCCTCATCTCTCCCTCTCCAATTAGTGCTAGTTAGCTCTGATAGTGCCTCCCTGGTAGAGAAGAAACAGGAGCCAGTTGTTATGAACACAAAAAAAAGTTAGTTCAAGGAGAGGACTGAAGACAGACAAAACCCATGCTTTTCTTGGGCACGCCTACCTAAACGGAGCCCATCTGCACCCAAAATTCTGGCATCTTCCTGCCTCAACACTCTCATAGATGAACTAATTATTCAATGACTGTCATTGCCAAACACAACGGTTTTGTTTAAATGTCTCCATTTTTGGTCGCGCAGATGTCAGACTCCTACCATTTTCAGTAAGTTTTGAGTAACCTCCGTGGAAACCAGGACCCCAAATCTAAGCAATCGAAATCGCGTTTGGAAATCCACACCAATAGCTACTGTTACAAACTCACCACGGGCCTGATCCTGCCAGTATGTCGACAGCTCAGTGACAACGCCACCTGGGTTTAGGCTGATTCTAGAAAAAGCGGAGCTGCGGACTATGCTATTAGTGTACATTGCCATAGTCGGAATTACTAAGAAATCAAAGTCACGCCTGGGCATGCAGAGAGCAATCGCTAATAGCCATTTCAGTCACCATCTCCATTGCACAGGGCGTACAAGAGCCTCACCCTTTTTTATCTTTCACTTCCCATGAAACGGTAGTGATTTGCTTATGAATATCAGCAAGAGAGACAGGAGGAGAAATGGGGGAAGAAGAACATGTTAAGCCTCTCTGATAAATCAGACATACAGCAGGAGAAAGGATGGAAAACTGTGAATAAAAATAAAAGCACCATTCTCTAAGAAAATCATACAAACCCCAGACATCTTATTACAGGTTGTAGGTCTGTCTCATACACTTGCGTGCAGACGGCAGCACAAACACATAAATGACAATATGTCCCAGCTGACGCCAGTCTCAATTTCTAACCTCTTGAGATACCACCTCTGGGAATAGTCACGAAATTGGAGTTTTATTGGAATGAGGTTTCAGTGATAATTCCAGTTGGACAGATCTAGTTAGTGAATCACACACACGTACATGTCAGAAAGGATGGAAAAAGCCTTCCTCATGCAGCTTTAGCCATCATTCCTTCTGTGTCTCGCACAAGAGGGGCTGCTGACTCGTGTCTATCGCCTAGTAGCAACCACCACATTATCCATACAACAACAGGAGCTGTTCCATATATGCCCAGGTCCAAACTGGCTGGGATTGGGGTGTTAAATCCACTGCCTTTAACCTTACGTGAGAATTGACTGCAAGTGCAGAGCTCTTAAGAGTAATGTGTTTTGGCAAGAAACCCCACTTAATAGGCAGGCTACCGAGTCCTGCACTCCCTGCCATTTCTAAATGGCTTTCAGGCATAGCCAATGTCCTGCCCAAAAGGGAAAAACAGCTGCTTCTAGGGAAAAACACAAGGAACAAATGTTATCCTGTAGCCCTCTGTCCCAGACTTGCAGCCATGTGCCCGAATCCAAAGTCCTGTACTTCACATCGGCACTTCTGGGACTGGAAGGAACAACGACTCGCACTCATTTGAGAGGGAACTGCTGATCTCAATGCAAATATTGCCCAATTATGTGAAAGGGCTCAGCGCCTTGGACACATGGATGCAATTCATGAAAGAATCCAAACAAGGCAAGATCAAGGAATCCTGATCTGTTGTGCAATGTCAGACGAAGAACAAATATAAAGAGTCACTAAGGAACACCATGGCATTGGGAGATACGCCAAGACATCCTGATATAGAAGCTTAACCGTGCCTAAGGGCAACTAGGAATGAGAAAACGTCGTGGCACACCACCGCCCCATACACACTTCTCGCAGCTTCGTGCTCTTTGCTGGCTTATCTCCCCACCACCACCTGCACGCAGCTGTGTGTGCCTGGCCCAGCTGCCTGCAGAGATGCTTTTGGTTCGGCCAGGCTCCCCAAGACACATCTTTTGCTAATATTCACTTGATATTATTGCTATTTGCCATCTGATTTTTTTTCTGTCCCCTGAAACAGACTGCAAATGCAAAACCTGCTGTTAGGATTGTTGAAAACAATAATAATAAAAAAAAAATTTAAAAAAAGAAAAATCAGAAGGAAAACATAAAACCGAGAGGCAACTAAGTATCTCCCAGATGGAAAGGGAAAAAGTAAAACTGCAACAGTGGGTTGCAAAAGCAAAATCCATTGAACTTAGCAATCCTAGCAACACATCCCTTTGTTTATGAACCATCTGAAACAAGTTTTACCCTGCAAACTCCGTGGGGATCCTTGATTTCTCTCGCCAAATTAACTAATTTTCCTAAATCACACTAAAATCTGGTCATTTGATCTGTCACTCAAAGTCTGTCCTCCATGTAAATATAAACACCCCATAGTTTTGGTTCCACAGCAGACCATAAGAAGGATGACGGTATCCTAAGCAAGCAGGGCTGTTACGATGTGCGTTCTCCAGCACTGCACCTGCGTGCAGGGCTTTTTATCCAGGAAGAGCACTAAGAGCTCACCTTTTGCAGGAAAAAAATCTTGAAAACCACCGAGAGGAAAACCGTTTTTAGATCTGCCACAGACAGAGGACAGATATGCTTATACAATAGAAAATGATTGTCATTTAAAGTCTCAAGTAGGCTGAGAGGAAGACGGTGCAACTGCACGCTGCCTTCACCCAGGAACCCCCTTTGCATCCAGGCGCTGTGCCCTGCGGCGTGCCTTCCCCTGTCCCCAGGCATGGAATAACTTCAGCTACAGCTGGAAAAAAATCAGACAGACACCTCTTTAACACAGGCTATGTCTGGGAATGTTATGGAGCAAAACCTGGGATAAATATAATGGAATGACCCCAGTGGCTGCGCATCTCTGAGGCAGACTGTCCAAACTAGTCCATGCAACCAGCACAGGTACAAGGACTGCTGTGGGACAGAGATGATCTCCATCCTTTGCTCCCTTCTCTGTTTCACAGCATTTTATAACTAACATGTAATCTTCCAAATGCCCAGCTTCTGCCGGATCACCTGGCACATTTAACTGACCAGGAGTATGCAAACCCAAGGGGAAAAATCTTGTGCTATTCTTGTTCCATGGACACAGAACAGTCCTCATCCAGCTCCTTCGTGGAGAGAGACATGGGCATTTTGTGCCACCTCACTCATGAGCAGGATCCCATGTGTCTCTCTCGAATTCAGAATTTTGACACACATTTGATGCCCAGTTAGTAGACTTCATCCCATTGCTTTATAAGCCATAAGGGAAAAAAAATCTGGAGAAAGAAGAAATGATGCTTTGAGTGCCCAGATGCAGTGGAATGACTTAGTGATGTGAAAATTATGGTCCAATTTGTATTTTGTGAGATATAAAATCCAGTAGGTTCAGCGCTGCTTTCCCGTCTTCACATGAGACTCCAACAGCTTCGAAGCCGCCGCTGGGGCTGTGTTTCCTTTCTCTAAGAAAGCTTTTGTCCACCAGGGCCAGATGGAGATCTCAAACCTCATTTGCAGTGAAGCTAACATGCCAGAGACAACATAAAGTGAAAACCTAAATGGAAATGCTGATGTTAACTTGGGCTTTAAATATTCACAGTGTCCCTGCTGTCATTTCGGTGTCAAAGACTGTAAGCCCAGATAGACAGACATACAGTACACAAAACTGTAAAAGTATCTGGCGCTTTTTTTAAAAAAAAAAATCCATGTTTTTATAACGGTATTTGATCTGTTTCCCCAGCTACTAAGGTATGATTAACTACAGAAGAGGCTTGACATGAATAGCATATTGCATTTGAAATTCATGTCGTGTAGGTAAGCGTGACTGGGCACTTCAGTCCAGAGACACATTCCTACTGAGCGAGTGACTCAGGCCCAGGCTTTCAGTCTCTGTAGCTAGATGCGATTCTCCTCCAGATCTTGTTCCAAATGATCCATTTACTGAGTCACTCCTGCAAAAGGGGCCATGACAGTAGTATTTGCAGGAGAAAAAAAAAAGGGGGAGCAAGCACGGAGGGGTCAGTTTAGAAGTATGAGTAGATGTAGGCTGAGAGTTGGGGGTGTGCATCCTGGAGAAGAGAAGGCTCCGAGGAGAACTTAGAGGCCCTTCCAGTGCCTAGAGGGGCTCCAGGAGAGCTGGGGGGGGACTTTGTACAAGGGCATGGAGTGACAGGACGAGGGGGAATGGCTTCACACTGGAAGAGGGCAGATTTAGATGAGATATTAGGAAGAAATGTTTCCCTGTGAGGGTGGTGAGCCCCTGACGCAGGTTGCCCCGAGAAGCTGTGGCTGCCCCATCCCTGGAGGTGTTCAAGGCCAGGTTGGACGGGGCTTGGAGCAACCTGGGCTGGGGGGAGGTGTCCCTGCCCAGGGCAGGGGGGTGGCACTGGATGGTCTTCAAGGTCCCTTCCAACCTAAACCATTCTATGAACTATGATTCACCCATCCCAGTGCAATACCACATCCATGGGAGCCCCAGCAGCCACGAGCTCAGCAACGCAGTACATCTCTCCCCTGCGAACCTCTCCTTTGCTCGCGTACTGCCCAGGGTGGTGGGGGATGCACAGCAATGCCGGGGCAAATGTTATTTTGCAGTTTGCAAGGCTAGTCTGGGGACTTCAGAGAGCTTTTGGCTCCAGTTGCTGTACTCTTACTGCTAGCTAGATTTAATCAGAGAAATGCGTATACAAGTTCCCCGAGCTTTAAAGAGAGGTACCCAGTGACAGCTCTGCCTCTCACAGGGTACAGCTTCGCACACACAGCTCCCCCTCTCCAGAATTTGAGTGGGAAGCTGCTTAATACATTTTATAGCTTCATGACTTTTCTTTTTTATTATTATTTTATGGGCTTTTAGGTAAAGCTGCTGCTCACCTGTTTGAAAGACTAGCTCACATCCACCCTTCTAACATATACCAGGTGCACAGGCGCACGTTTGGTGGGACCGTATTGCAGCCCCTGAGCTGTCATCAAGCCCGATGTTTCCCCCGCTCACTTGCTTTGCACCTGTGCCCTCTTGGCATCGCAAGGTGGAAAATTCCCAAGGCACAAAGCAGGTCTTGTAAGAGCTGTTCTGTCTGGTTTCTGCTCGTGGGGCCTCTTCTGCAAAAACGCAAGAGCTGATTAACAAAGAGATCATTAAAAAATAAGAGGAGTTAAAGACACTACTGCTTGCACACCCACATCCAAAGAGCACGCCGGCCTGGGGTATATACATGCTGTCCTCTGCGGGCACCGTGGCCAGGCAGGGTCACGGTAGGTGGTGGAGCCGAAAGGACAGTTGGAGACTGCAAACACATTCCAGTTTTGATGCTCATTGTCGTGAATGTAAATTCTCATTTATATTAAAGCCTCTTTAGGCTGGCAAAGTGACTTAGAAGGGCCGCAGTGGAAATGATAATCATGCTCATGATATTTTTGCTGATCACCAAAAGAGAGCTCATCATGCCCTAATTGTCCGCAGGACTCTGACTTGATGGAGAGTACTAAAGCAGCACCATTAAATGCTGGGAACTTCCAACTAATTTTGTGTTAATGCTCCGATAGCCATTTTCTAAGCTATGATGCAGGTAGCTAATTACAGGAATGTCTTTCTCCCAGAGCAGCATTCAGAAGTGATAGTCATTTTGCTCTTCTCTAGCTGTACCTCAGCGATGGACAGGATTTGTATTTTCCACTGGTGGATCCATTTGATTTTATTCCACATAAGCATCAATTTTTTCCTCCACTCTCCTGGGGCATCCGTGCTCTGTACCTCTACACTGTATCAGACCTGGCTTTGCTAGCTCTTCTCCCTCTACCTTTCTCTCTAGGTCTCCCAAGTGCTCCTCTCCCATGTAACCTTTACATGCAAAGGGAAATGTGCTATTCTGGTCATCTGGTGCGATAAAACCAGTGAGCTGCTCAAGTGCGGGTTGAAGAGCCACCTGAGCTGCGCCTTGCGCGGTGTGGAGGCAGCCTGAGATTGCAGCACCAAAGCCAACGGCACTGAACCAGCGCGACCACGAGAGCAACGCCCGCTCCCGGGCTGCACCTAGAGCCATGTTTCCCTGGGGTCTGAGGGTGCTACAGAGCCGGGTGGATCTACTGAGAGGGGACTGGACTTCTTAAAGCAGCATTTCACTGAGCGGGGAACATGCCATGCTGTTGACACAATGGTGTGGGGGAGGGGAAGCCGTGCCCCGTTCCCAGCTCTCCACCAGCTGCGCAGCGAGCGCACGGTGAACACCTGGAGAAACAGGTGATTCTGTGGACTAGAGGATTTTCATTGATGAAAAACAGGCACTATCGACCTGTTTATCCCACCTCATTGTCTGCATCCTTAATATACAAAAAAATCGCATTTTCTCACATTCCCAGCACTGCTCCAATGAGCCCCT
Organism: Ibidorhyncha struthersii; assembly: GCA_013398815.1. Taxonomy (NCBI): domain Eukaryota; kingdom Metazoa; phylum Chordata; class Aves; order Charadriiformes; family Charadriidae; genus Ibidorhyncha; species Ibidorhyncha struthersii. Next base: position 126,797 of record VZSZ01000510.1, on the reverse strand, counting down.
CACGGATGCTCTGCTACCTCCTGTCTTATTTCAATATCATCTCCAAACCTGCTCCTCATTCCCTCTGAGAAATAGACACACAGCAGTCCAACTTGCCCCTGCAATGCAATTTTACCACCAAACATGCGGTCTCTGGTCGTCGTGTTGGTGACCACACCCCTGCGTTTCCCCTTGCTCTAGGACAAGGACAAGCTGAGGTCCTGCTGCATGCGCATCTCCTCCTGGGAAGCCTGGAGCAGTGCAAAGTTCCCATCACTGTCCCCAGCTTTCCTTGGGAGCACGCGTCCATGTGCTCCTCCCTTCTACGGGCACGGAATGTGAAGCTTTGTAGCAGTAATGCAGGTAAGCAGCAAAAAAAAAAAGAAAAAAGGGGGGGGGGCTGAGCAGATTTCCCTTTGCAAGGTCTCCCTCTCGCCCTGCCTTTGCCGGGAGCAGTGGAAGGATCTGCAGATGTTCAGCCTCTTTGAGTTTTTCTAGGGGAAGGAGGGAGGAAGCGTTTCTTTCCCAGTTCCAGATTTTCTCCTGCACTTACATGTTTGTCCGTGAAAAAAAAAAAAAAAAATCCTCTATTGTAAAACTCGTCAAATGAGACCACCCAAGTGGCTGAAGAGAGGGAATTGGGAAGGAGGAAGAAATGCCTTGAAAACCATTTTCTTTTTGATGGTTTAGAAAGGGAATTGAATGTTATTGTCTCACTTTAAATATGTTCTTTATGAGGAGGTCATGTAGCAGGCACATCATTTTCTAATTACAAGCATGCAGATAACAACATGGAAACAAAAATATATGGAGATTTTCCAAAACAGAGGACGCACTTTCAAACAATATACCATGCAGTTCGTCTTCCAAGCCCCAAAATGAAGCAAAGACCTTTACTCAGAAGGAACTAGATATGGTTGTAAGCTGTTAATCGCTTCCTTTTACCCACTGCTTTATTGTCAATGGGAAACCTAAACTCAGTCACTGGATAATAACTGGAAAGTGTTGTCTGTGTTTTGATGGAGTTTTCTCAGGACATGCTGGTGCTGTCTATGGAAACAGCCGCACTAAACCCACTTACGGGAAAGAAGGAATTCAGACCTGTTGTAACACCACCGAGATTCAGAGAGTTTTCCCAGCAAAACTTGCTCACTGCAAATTGTGTATGAAGGGAATTGCGTGATCAAATCCCATTAAATCGACAGGAAATGAGGATTAAGTGAAAACAAGTGTTCATTTTAAAAAGGCCTCAGCCAGCACTGGGGAGAAAGGAGGAGACCTGGGGCTTTGTTTCCCACGCAGAGAGACACGGGGTGAGTGATGGAGCCCTGTCCCCCGTGAGCGACTGCAATCGCCGAGGCATGCACCGCTGCGTGCCAATCTCTCTGCCTGGGCTTCGGGACCCTCCCTGCTTGGCTCTAACAAAGGCAGGCTTCTCTCTGGGATGCTGTGATCTCTATCCTTAGCTGGGGATGATGGGAAACCCAGCACCATCCCTGCTGGCAGATGAAGCAAGGTGGGGAAAAGGAGGGTACCTGCAGGGAAAGCTGCCCCCCGCGCAGCACCCACCGATTCCCAGCGGGGGAATGAGGTCAGAGGCGTTTTCAGGATGGAGGGGGATAAAGCGCATCCATAGGTGACTGCTTTTCTACTGGTGGGATTGATTTTCCCCACCACTTCTGTGGAGCTCCAGCTCCATGACCTGGGTTTGCTGGAGAGACAGGAGGTGTCCTGCGCCATCCACGTGCCCTGGGACAGCTGCGGTGTCACAACCATCAGGCTGGCTGGTGGGGTTAGACGTGCTCTGGACAGGATCCATTAGTGCGTGGGCCCATGGCAATGCCAGTCTCTCCACAGAGATGGAAAGCAGTGGGAAAGGGCTGGGACCACGTCCCCAGGATGCCCTTCTTGGTCTGTCCCACCTGCTGAGGTTGAAGGAGGGGATGGATTTGGGTACAAGTTGGGGTCACAAGTGATCTCTGCGGTTTTATCCCTCCCCAGTTTTGCCTCCACTAGAAAAAGCATCCTGTGAGCTGAAGTCCCCATAACAATTTTGTGCAAAGCTTCATCTCTGGCATCAAAAGGGAGAGCCACATCTCAAGATCCATCAGAACACCCTGGTGAGCACCAGGAGAACTGCTGACCAGGCTTCAACAGGAAAAACTTCCCCACACGAGATGGCACAGTGACTTTGTGTGTTTGTTCACACGCTCTCTAACATGCATTTTCCCAGCAGACGAAAACCTTAAAGTGTCACTCTGGCTCCATCCAGCTGGATTTGACCATAATGAGTGATCAGGGTTTTCCAGAAAGGGTAATTTAAATGTGTTTACGCTGCCACTAACCCCCCTGCTTTGTTTGTCTAAGATGCTCAGGATAAAGGGATGTGTCTCTGGTCCCTTTGTATCTGAAGTAACACCGTAGCATGTAATTGAGGGTGGATCACTTTTAGGCGAAACTGTTCTTGTTACAATCCTGTATAATAATAAATTGTTGTGGAGTGCAAGAGAAGATGATGGGCTGGATTCTGAGCTCTGCTGCACGGAAGAAAGCCTAAATTTGCGAGAATCAAAGATGTTCAGTTTTCCTTACTCACAGCCCTCCCAGTAGAAAGTAAACCCATCCTTCTCCTCCACCGCATCTCTTCCTGATGCTCAGGACTGCAAACCTAATATACACAATAGATTAAGCAGTTGGGAGCTTCTGACCAAGTACAAAATAACCCTTTACGGCCTGAAGTAAGTGATCCGCCTCGTGCAACCAATACACCTACTGCTTTTGCTGCTTCCAGTTACAACCTCGAGTAAAGCTCCAGCAACCCGAGTTTCCTTACGGCCTTCTCTTTAGAAAAGTGGACTAGGGGTACAATTTCTTAGACTTGCTCCAGGATGGAAAAAAAAGCAGGAAAAAGCATTGAATGAAGCAAAAGGAACTCACATTGATTAAGGAAATAAAAAGAGCAGCAAAGGACAGAAAGGGCAGGCAAGAACACACCACAGGCAAAGTAAACTGCTCTTTTTGTTTAACTGTTTTCTGTCCAAGCCTGCCCAGCATGAAAATCCCCCTTTTAAAAGGGGACAGAGCTGGAATTCACACCTGTAAGCTGGACCTGCTGCTCCTGGCATCAGGATGGCCACAAAGACCCAAGTCGACTCGGATCAGTGTCAGTGCAGCGGGTGCATAAAGGCAGCTGAGCCCTTCCCTTTACACTGCATTACTCCAGAAGAAAGCTGCATTTGTTCGAGGTGGTCTGAATAGGCTTTGGATGTTTTTTTTT
>VZSZ01000510.1:94517-123467 GCA_013398815.1 Ibidorhyncha struthersii | reverse complement strand
TTTAAGTATTGACTTTGTATCTATTTCTGTCCCCAAAAAGGAGAGGAGTTCCGCAAATCCACAGTAAAGCTTCCTTGGGCAGCAGCGAGGAGGCTGTGCTGTCGGTGGGTTCAGCCTTTTCGCACAGGAGCACAACCCGCCACGATGCTCCAGCAAACCACCCGTCCCAGCTTTAACAGATCACAGCGGATCAGCTGCTGGCTGACTCGATCCCAAACTCCGTTCACTGATCTCACACAAACACCACCAAATCTGTTCACTGGAAACCGTTTCTAACCTGGAGATGGTGCTGTGTCCAAGATCCCAGAAAAACTGCTGCTTTTCTAACACTTTGCTGCCATTTTGGGGCTTCCCATTTTGGGCTTAATCCTGGTCGCCAGCTCAGCTTGGCAGTGCAAGTTCAGAGCCTGGCACACAGCAAAAATATCTGTAATCAATACCGCGTGATAATTGCAGGAAAGAGAAAGCAGCGATGCCAACAGTGCTGCATGGCGCTCTGCAACACCCCCATCAGAGCCGACTGGACGGGTGCAGGGGTCCACGATGGGGAACTGTCACCTCACTTGTCACACTGGTGCCGGGGAACGGGGTTTGAGCAGCTGCTGAATTTATAAAACCTGCATTTAGGTGTCAATTCTAACCGTCCTGGTAGGTAGGAACCCATGAGACCAGCACTGCTCTCAAAGAGCCACGCAGCGACCGTGCCGGCCGTCGATGCTCATGCTGGGTAGAGGCTTTTCTCACCCGAACACTCACCCGCAGGGAAGAGGGCAGCAGGAGGTGGGTGCTCCTGACACAGCTCCGTGGAAGCACTTGGGAGGATCCACGTCAACGCTCTCACCAAGGTGTTTTGATATCGTAGCACTGTTCATGGATTTTGGCCGTCATGGGAATGTCAGGTTACCCCCAAGTCTGGTACCCCCCAGGGGCAAGTCGCTGAGCACACACAGACACGTGCCCCCTCCCTCTGCAAAGGGGAGGACTGGGCTCTTCATCTGCTGCCTCAACCTCCCACCCAAAGCCATGATGCATCTCAGGATGCATCGTTTCCCCCTGACATTTTACAGCAAAGAACCAGACTCCCCCAGATCACATTCAAAGGCACTGTGAGCAGAGTCACTTCTCCTCCCAGTCCTAATAGACCGCAACGGGAATTAACGACCAATAGATCAATGCTGTAATTTCTGTCCTTAGTTTGGGACAATTTGAAGCCCGGTATCTTCCGCATTCTGCACATTTCTTTCGCCAGGCAATTCTAATGAGGTCAAAATTATTTTCCTTCCTTTGCTCTAATCTCCTCAAAGAACAAAAAGAAGTATGAAAAGAAAACACAATATTTATTGTAAATCAGTGACTTCTGCATTAAAATGATCAAAGTGTGTTTGCTGCACACTTGAAGTTCAGATGCAAAGGGATTTCCAACTTAAATAAATAAAAGATTGTTTTTCTGTAATGCAAATTGAGAAGAAGCAATCCACACAAAGTAGTCAGACGTGCTCTGCAGAAGGACCGTCCCACTCTTATACCCCACATATTTTGCATGACTGATGCTCTTAATCTTTTCAAAAGAATCACCACTCTACCAGGTCATGCTCATGCACGCCAAGGGGAGGAAGTGGACTCTACTTGATGCATGATTACAATATGCAGCTTAATAATATAATTTCTCGGTTCAGATATTGATCCTTGGGAGTGAGGCAGTGTTGGGAATAGAGAGAAGCAGGGGGTGGAGAAATATCTGCCGCCTGTTTTCTCATCTAACAACTCCCCAAAGAGACAGAGCCTTACCCATCCCACATACCCAGGCGTGACAAGAGATCAAAACTCACCGGGGACACGCACTGTGCCTTTCAGGTAAGTTATACTATTATTAATGATCATAAAAGAAGCTATCAAGATATTTTGCATTTCTTTCATCTGGCAAGCCTGCGAGCACATTTATTAATTGAGGAAACCTCCCTTTTCTGCAAGGCAGATTTTACTATTTCCTTTCTACTTGCGGGAAACCAAGGCATGGGGACCATGTTGCTCGCCAAGCGCAGCCCGGGCAGGAGCGCAGCACCGCCTGCCCCCGAGCCCAGCACCCTCACGGTGCAGCATCAGCCTCCTGCAACAGGGAGTAGGGCAATTGCCCTGCTCCCCCCAGATGCAGGGCAATACTCTGTGGTCTGTACCCAAAACTCACGCATGAGAGCAGACTTGAAGCCAACCCGCTCAGATGCCAGGCTGATACGAGCTCAACAGCACTGCTGAAATTTGGAAAATACTCCATATTCCCCCAAAAAAACAGGTATCACTTGTCATCTGGCACTACCTTCCTTCAGCCAGTACCCTCTTTGCCCCGTTACCGTGCTGCACAACATCAACAGCCAATATATTGAGGCGCAGCACACCAGCACCATTCATTTTTCAAGGACAGACAGCTAAAGCTGGGAAACTTCTCATCCGTGGCAGTGGCACTTCAACATGATGCTTTCTCCCTTCATGTGTTTTCGGAAGTTGTTCTGGTTAACCCCATGACCATCACAGCTACTGCCATCTCGTGTGTCAGGAGCACTCATTCATCTCAAGGAGACGTATGGAACATGAAGTCACCGGAAAAAATCCCCACTGAAGATTAGGGACATGCTCACGTCAATATGTCCAAAGGGCAGCAAGGGGATTAGCGCATCAAAGTGACTAATTAGAGTAGCAGGTTGTTTCTGAAACAAGACCAGCTCCAATTCAAGGGATGTGAAATGGAAGTTGAACCTGAAATATTTGTGGCAGACTCTTGGATCCTGTGAAAACTGGTACATATGTTTAACTGCATATAAGTGAGTACTCCTGTTAAGTGTGTGAAGCAAAACATGTGCTTAAGTGTTTGCAGAATTCCAGACTAAATCTAAAACTGATGGGTAATAGGGGGCTGAAAATCTGAGGAGAATAAGTTCACTTGCCCTCCACAGCTTTAAGCAAACCATTTCCCAAGATCCACTAAGCAAGGGCAAAGTTCGACCACAACATAGTCCAAGCTTACTTGTACAAGTCCAAACTTGGTCAAAACTACACCATGTTTTTACAGTTTTTTCACAAAACCAGGACAAGCCCAGCACAGCTCCAGGCCCTGGCCAAGGATGATGCTGCAGAGCTTTGGATCCAGACCAAACCTTCTCCAAAGTTCAGGACTTTTCTGTCCTCCGTGGTTTATAGCCTCCAGCTCCATGACACCCTTGCACAGACCTTGCTCAACCCAAGGACAGTCTGCAACAGCCTTGTGGCACATGCTTACCCTGTAGGTGACCACCACCATGAGGTGAGCATGAACACTATTTTTAAGTCAGCTACAACATCACCTGCTGTATTCCAGCTGGCAGAAGCAGCGATGGACTCAGCTCAGCAGGATGCTGTTTGTTTAGCTGGAAGTCTAGAAGATGGCTTTTACTTATGCATCTGGGTGAATGACTATATTAACATTTAATTTTTTTCAAATAGAATCAAAATAGACACTCATATACAAATTAGACGTTGCTCTATGCATATTGTTTACCCCATAATTAGCAGGTAATATTCACTCTTTAATTTTAAAAGAATTGTTATGCTAAATCGAAGGATTTTTGCTTAATTACAGGCTAATCCTATTTCCTCAGAACATGTGATATTTTCTTATCTCCCAAAAATGGAAAAGGCACATTTGAATGGGAAGTACGTTTGCGTGTTATCGTATGACATACGGATTCACAGAGGGATCTCAGTTTTCTACAGAGCCGTTCACCGGCAAACAGCAAGGCAAGCTCTAAAGCATTACCGCCCAGGGGGCAGAGGAGGCACCTCGGTTTGGCCAGTCCTTGCTCGAGTCTCAGGGGTCTGCCTGACATCCCCTTCAAGACCTCCTACATGACACTAACCACCAGCAAGCCTGGGGATGACGGCTCCTAAATTAGATGCTCAGACCTTTATGCACGGACCCTCATGGTGCAAAACCTCAGTCCCCACCACCAAGAAGGGGACAAAAGCTTTCAGGAGAAGAAATGCGCTGAGGATCGTGCTCTGCTGCAGCAGCAGAGACCAGGAGAGCATCCCTCATCCCAGCGCTCACCCCTGCCTCATGTCAGGTACCCGAGGTTGGCATCCTCGGCGCCGTGCCCAGCCGCTGACGGGGAGGTCGGGCAGCCTTGTAGGATTTTCGTAGACACATTCATGACATCTTACATCTTGCAGCAAAGCGTTGGCTGCATTTGAAAACAGGCGCTGGGGCTGGTTAAATAAGACATCCTACTTAATATTTGTTATTTCTCTAAAGGCCCAAGGAATTGCAAATTATAACTAACTTAACCTGACAAAGCCTGTTGGCTGCAAGAGTTATCCTGCCGAATTACAGAGAAGAGAAACCAAGGTCCAGAGAAGCCAGGCAGCAAACCCCGCGTTGGATCAGCGGCAGGGCTGAAAACAACACCCAGGCACCAGCTGCCAGTGCCTTCCTCTAACCACTGGACTTGGTGGCTTTTGTGTTTCTCCTTTCCATTATGCATACCCTTCCCTTTTCCCTTAATGATTTAGTGATGTTTGTTCCCTCACACTGCGCGCAGACCTTGCAGATCAAAATAGCCAGTCATCTAAAAAAAATTCTTTATCCTTTGTTCTTCAAAGAAACCAAATAATCTCAATCCTTTGAGAAAACTCAAAGGGTGAAGGCAAAGCATCAGGGCTGATGAGAACAATAGCGGTGTATCCCCCGATGGACGAGCATCTCTAGTGCTGTGTGGTTATTAAAAAAAATTCCTTGTAGTGAAAATTCTTGGGTCAATTACTTGTTGCCACAGGGAGATTTCCTAGGAGTTTTATTGTTATTATCACTATCCAGTGATTATATGTAGCAACACAAAGGTGAATTTTTATGTGAAGAGATGCAATGTTTGGTAAATCTTAAACAACAGAAAGTAGAAGGGGGTGGAGGGATGGAGGATCAAAGTCCCTGTGATTCCTGTAATGTTTTGGAGCCAATGCTCACCATTTACTGTGGCTTTCAGTGGTCTGAAGTATTTTTCCTCACATTGGAAGGTTAAACAGTGGAATGATAGCAACCGGACACAGAACCACAACATTTTTGGAGCGAGCAGTGTCCACTTTGGCCAGCGCCAGTCTCACTGCTCCATCCCCCACTTCGGGAGAGTGGAGGAAAACCCTTTGGTTCCCAGGAAACAAAAAAAATCAAGCACAGTTTTCCAAAGCACACACCATACTGTCGTTTTGAGAACGACGCAGATCTCTCCGGACTAAGGACCTTGTTTCTAACCATCGCTCGCCTCTGGCTTGGTTTTTGGCCATCACATTTTGGGCTGCTTCACACTCTCAGCAGCAGCACTGATGGGAGAGGCTGTGTCCACCCCTCGGACCTCAGCGTCAGCTCCCGACCACACCAGTTACACTCCAGTGGGCTGGAACAAATGCAAAACGAAGCTGGATGGCGCTACTACAGATCGATCTCCTCTCAGCAGAAAGTGCCATTTGAATCTAAATATAAATCACCTATAATTCCCTTTTTAATATGGGTTTGCACACAGGGAGAGCTTTCTTTGCAGAGCCTTCCTCCAGCATGTGGTGGGGGCAAACGCTGGTTTGCTTTGCCTTTCTGGCTAAAGACAGAAGGAAGTATCAGAAAGGGAAGAGGCTAAAGCGTTTCCCCACATGCTGCAGACTGGTGTCTTCCTTTGACAAAGTAAGGAGGACATTAACTCTAACTGTCTTTTTCAAAATGAAAAATAAAACACAATTTATTTCTCTCCGCGATGTGAATTACCGTCTGCTTCCCAACCAGCTACAGCGAAAATGCTCCGATCCACACCTGGCTTTTGCATTGAGAGCAAAGCTTTTTGACTCAAAGCACTTGTTTACTCCCTCAGACTCCTCCGCCAACCCCACCGATGGATTTGCAGGTACCGGCTCCTCTGCCACGAGGGACGGCCAGGCGCCAGCCCGCTGGAACACACGGCCCCCGTCCGCACAATCCCCTCGCCGGGGCAGGTGCTCCCCCAGCACCGCACCAGCACACGGGGACTGCGCGCGCAGAGATGGGATGGACAGTTTGTGAGCCGTTTACTCCATCCTATTTTCCGCAGGGCAGGAGATTTGGATTTTGCTCTTTTCACGCTACCACAATGCAGGACTAACACTTTTCCCAGTAACTTCATCCTAACCCCCCACTCTCGCTCCAAACAAGATTTGCACATCTGAATCACATCCCGGGGGACCCCATGGGTGCCTGTAGTTACTCACAGAAGAAAAGTACTTGCCATCGCAAGTCTGGCAGAAGCAGGGCCAGAAAAAGGAATGGCTCCCATGTAACCGGCTGCCTGAAGAGAATTAATCCAGTAAATAAGTGCTCTGAAAAAGGTATGTTCGGATGTGAGGGCTGATACAAAATGCCATCTGGGTATCAAACAGGAAGCTGAAATATGTCTATCAAGCCAGTACTCTTTGATCAATAGACGTCACTCATCATTTACACATCACAGGAGGACACTCAACTCCAGAAGGCACACAGTCAGCCGAAAAGGAAGAAGGATCAGTTGAGTATTTGCGTCTTAAAGACGTGCAGCCATTAAACAAATACTGAAAAAATAACCTAGTCAACCTCCTAAGGGCAGTGGTATCTTACGCTCAGACAATTTATGCATCTTTTACACAACTATTAACTCTACTGCTCACCAAAGAGTTAAGAGGTGTTTTCATGCCTAATGTCACAGAGTAATTTCGCTTCCGATTCCCCTTACAAAATCATCCCACCAGATCTCTCCTGCATTATTTACAGCCTCTCTAGAGCTGCTCTATAGCCGAATGGTAGGACAGTGCTGCAGAGACACATTTTGTGTCTAGGGGCCTCATTCTCACCATTCAGACTGTGCTTCAGCAGCGTGACCGCCTGGAGCTCGTGGGCCAGCAGCACGCCAGTGCCAGGCTGGCGCCACGGCACACACGCCCAGCTCTGGGCAGCAGAGAAAAACTTTCATACACCTCCTCAGCATCAGGAAAGCCAAGGAAGAGTGTAAAATACAGAGTTGCTTAGCTTACACAATCAACAAATCAGTGCTGTGTGAGCAATTTTTAGACTACGTGGTCAAAAACACCCTCAGACCAGCATTTTTTAGGTTAAATAAAACAGCAGATACCTCAGAGGAGGGAATAGTCCTCTGCCTGCTCCCACAAAGGTACCAGGACACAACACACGCTCTGGCCATGCCAGGGGCTAGGGTGTCCCTGCAGATGGGACCCAAACCGGACCCAAACCTCTCACCCTTTGCCACAAGCCCTCGCACACAGCTCATCTGCACGGCCAGACGGTTGCCTTTGGCCGGACATCAGACACCCACCGGTCCCATCATCCTTTGTCTTCATGGAGGATCCTCACCGGAGCAGTGACAGCACAGGACTCACTACCACCATTGTCACAGCTGCACAGCCAGGTGAAAGTCCATGATATTGGGGTTCTCAGCCCCCCCCAGGTCCCAGGGAAGGAGCTAAGCAGTGCTGCAGCCGGTCTTAAGAGCAGGCTCCCTGGGAAAGGTTGGGGCACATGCTCACAGCCCCGTCAAGGCAAAACGAGAGGCACCTGAAGTGCTCACCTGAGCTGCCTTCCCCTCTCGCCTCCCCCCTGTGAAGGGAAGGGCATCCCTACCCACACCGTCTTCCTCACCCTCCGCCGGGCACAAATCAGCTCTGAGCTTCTCTTTGTTAAAAGCACATCTCTGGGAAATGTGCAGTACAAAGCCCCACGCTCACTTGGCTCGTTGCAAGCTCAGTGTTCAGCCCAGCTTTGCCCAAAGCCTTTTTCTCAAGTTTGCAAACTCCTTGAGCAAACCTGGTCCCAATTTCGAGCTGGTTTGAACTCAATTTGAGCTGATTTATAGTTTGGCATTAAAAAACAACAACAACAACAACAACAACAACTGTTCTTTAAAACGGCAACTTTGACTATAATTTATGTGAGGCCAGATGGAACTTGGTGTTTTCAATTAAGTTTCAGCTGGATTTTGTAATTCTAGGTTTTTGTTCAGAGAGTTGGAGCAAAACACGGAAGAAGGAATGAAAAGCAGCAATTAATTCACATGAAACTCGATGGGAGGGTAGGTATATAAATGTCTTGCAACACAGAGTGGAGTCCTTCCACGAATGCCTAGCTGCAAATGAAAGACAACAGAGGAAGTGTTGCTTTGAGCTTGTCCCGGCACTCCTTGGCCAGGATTTCTTTCCACGCACCAGACCTGACTTTGTAGCCCCCTCGGATCAAGTGTGCCATACGGCACTGTAGTCCAAGCCGTTCTGACACTGTCTTGCAGCTATTTTCCTTGAGATCCCAGGATTTTAACAGCTAGGATTAGATCACAGTAAAAGCTGACCCTTTGACATTTCTTCCTAGCAAGTAACTCGCAAATTGATGCTAATATTTGACTGCGCTCAGTGGAGACCGAATCAATACTCACAAAATTCACTCCTCCCCGAGGTACCGAGGTATTTTGTTTTTACAGGGGAATATCTGGAACCTTTTAATGGATTAAAAATAAGTTGCAGTTGATCATTTGTTTGCAAGACAGAAAAGGCTTCAAAGATACACAAGCGGATTAAGCAGAAGCGTTCAGATGATTCACAAGCTGATACAGGCCACCAGTCAGGAAGCGTCTCAAATGACTTGCTCTTTTGTGCCCGCATCAAAGCGCCACCGAATGACTGGCAGCCTCCCTTCTGGCCGGCCACCTGGGGGGACCGAGGTGGCAGCGGTGTCACTGCAAGCAGCGAGGTGCTCATGGTTTAGGCAGAAAGAAGATTTACCTCCTTGCTCACCCCAGCGCATTGTACCTGTAGTTTATAGGAGAAGCTTATACTAAAGTGTGGTTTATAGCCATAACCTGCTTCTCCCATTGTTTTTCTTCCTGCCTGTTATTTCTTCATCTTCTTATCTCTGCTTTATCCTGTTTTTTTTTTGGCTGGGCAAGAGGAATCCATGTGAATGTAAAAGTCTGCAGCTTGACCTATGGTCTGGTCCCTTCTTTGTCCTTGCCTTATAGCCGGGGCTCCTGCGCCAAGAAACGCCATCCCAGAGGGCACGGTGGGGTGCCTGGCGCCGAGCAGCTGAGGGTCACCTTCAGGCAGTTGGATTTATGGCACACTGAAGACAATGGGAAGAACACCACTGACAGAACTGGGTTGTGGATGAGGCCTTGGGCTGATCAATTCAGGAAAATATAAGTGAAGGGTTGAAGAAGACAATTATCTTAATTGTAAAAGTGCTGCTGGCAGTCCTGAATCCATTTTTTTTCTTTTTACCCTTATTCTGAAGCTTCCGTGGGGGAGAAGGGAGCTTTCCGCAACCTCAGTCCTCCAAACCTGGGCAGGGCTGAGCAACGGCAAAGGTGTGCAGTAATTGCTAATCGCAGCTACTCATGAGTGATGCCAGTCTCGTTGACCCAAGCAGGCTGTGGTTCAGGGAGAAGGTCCCAAGCTGGCTGAGGGATACCTCCTGGTTCATTTGTCTTGAGTTTCAAGGATTTTGCATTTCCCGAACTGGAGGAGGTCAAACTTTTGCTCAAAGGCTGCTGAGAAAAAGTTGGACCACAGGGTAAGAGGAAGAGACAGCTCACTGGAGGGGATTTGTGTGGCTCTGGGGCCTGATTCTGGAGGCCAAGGATTAAGCCCATTGATCTTTGCAAAAAGGCTGCAGGACATGAAGCCTGTCCGCATTAATTCAAGGCAGATATACACAAGCAGCAGCCACATGTGCCATGTGGCAGCAAGAACCTCCAGAGTTCACGGAAAAGGATGGTGATTTAATGGAGTGTACAGTGAAATTAGCTAGGAAAACTCTACATAAAGGGAGGAGAGATATTGCATATACAGTGCGTGAGATCATTATATTACAGAGACTTTCAACGCCGTCTCATAAGGAGACACTGAAAAAGACCTTATAAGAGACTAAAAAAATCCTGCACCTCTTAACATCCTGCACTTTTAACCAAAGGCTTAACTTGAACAGAGAGCAATGCTTTTCATATTTAAATCCCACCGGCACGATGGCAGGCCAGGAGGAAATATATCCAGGTTTTGGAGCCCAGCTATGAAGGGGGAACATATGAAAATGGGGTCAGCTGGGAAAAGAAGCTGACAGAAACCCCAGTGCGGCCACCAGTTCACTTTCTGGTTTTGAAAGGCAGTAAGTTAGTAAGTTACTCTGTTCTACCAAGTCTCCTTCATCTTAATGTGGATCTGGTGCACCAGCGGCGCTGTGAAAGAGCAGGAGCTGCTCCCCCACCTGCCATTAGCAGGGGAGACTCGTGCCCAAGACCCCTGTGCTTTACGATGGTTTGTAACAGAACTGGGTGGAGCTGTAATGGAGATGGGAGGTCGTGTAGGTCCATGGCTGTTCCCTCCCGTGTCAGCCAAAGTGACTTCTGCACTGGGCAGAGCAAACAAGGGTGGCCGTGGTTCCCCTTAGCTGCCTCCATCAGTGCCTGTCCCTCCTGCAGCCTGCCACCCTGGCGATGGTCATGGTGCTCCTGCAAACCCAGCACAAGAGCTGGCAGGTTCCTCACTTGGCAATCCCTCTGCCAAGCACTCCAGCCCTTCTCCTTTTGCATTCACGCTCACAATGCTCTCTCCTATACTTTGGCACTCCAGCACACAGGCAGCTTCCAGCTACTGTAGCTGATTCTGCTTTCATTCGCTGCCAGAGAAAACTCTCAGCCCGCAGTTCTGACCAACCATTGGGTTTGCAGCTTCCCAGCTCTCAGAGGGCTTTCAAAGTAGCTCTTTCTTTTGACTTTGGTGAAACCACTGGCTTTGGTGAGATCTGCTGCTTCTCTTCGGACTCGGGGTATCTCTTTGAATAGGCATGACTCCCTCTGCTCATGCAGATGGTGCCCACGTATCAGCAAATCGCCCCTTCGCATGCAGGCAGTTGGGAGGAGGCTGTCCTACCTCCCAGCCCTGCGCTTGGCCCCTCTTGTGCACCTTTATCCTGAGAATCACAGTGAGGATAAGGCCCAGAATGACAATGAATACGTATTTGGCCCTCAGGCAGAGTCAAAGCTGGGAATTGGGTCTGGAACTCCACCTCCCCGAAGCGTTGCGAGTCCCAGTCCTGGCAGGTTTGGTTTGGATCTAAGTCCAGTTGTGCAGCAACCAGGGATCTCCCAATGTGCATTGGCAGCAAGGGAGGTGGAAAAGGGGTCACAAAAGAAATTCCAGTTTATGAAATTATTCCATTTTAGTATTTCTAAACTATTTTTTAAACGGAGCATGGTGAATAGACCCACCAGAGAAATATCTGGGATAGGTACCACGTGCCTGCAACCACTCCACGCAGGACAGAATATACAAGCCCAACCTATCAGTAACGGACATGGGACTGCATCTGATGACACAGCCTTCCCCAGCTTCAGGAACTGGGGAGCTCTTGAGAGAAACAAGTTTGGGTGTATTCATCAAGATCCATTTTCTCATGTATTCATCAAGATGCATTTTCTCAGAGACAGGTTTGTTCTAAGTCCCCAGTACTGGGCCTTAGGAAGGCCAGCTTGGTCACTGAATGCCACAGCCATTACTCCTAAGGAAGACTGATGAACAAGCCCTAAAGAAGATGCATCCTGGTGAGGTGATCATTCAGGTTACTCTGCAAAACCAGCAGCGCTCCACAACTCAAATATAGCGATTGGGGAACAGAGAGCTTGTTCAGGTGACCAAAGCTTTCAACCATGGAAAGGAGGACTGACTCACTGCACACCCAGAAAAGAACCTCATGGACTTTTCTTGCCTGCTTTCCTCCTTTAGTCTCCCAGCTTCCCTGTGCGTGGTGAGTATTGCATGTCTTGCTTCAAGTCTGTACACACAGAGACTTACAGACATCTTTCTTACCCACCCAGGACGGCCGTCCAGGAGGGTGCTGCCAGCTCGCCAGGGAGCATAGTCAAGGGTCAGGCAGGGAACCTGTCTCAAAAGTTTACCTTTCCTAACGAGGCTAAAAAGATGGCAGCTTAATTAGATGGGAAAAGTACATCAAGCTCATTAACTAATTATGAGGGAAAGTCCCTGCAGCAGATGCGTGGATTGCCTCGAGTGCTGCTTACTCTTAACTACTAACTTTGAAAAAGGATTCTGCTATTAAAGCATTATTTGGTTCCAAAAGCACAACAAAGTCATTTATTTTTTATCATGTCTATCCAAACTAACCCCTTACAGCTTTTATAAAGCATGTATGTGTAAGGCAGGGGCTGGGGGTGTGGGAAGACATCCATACATTCCTGGGACCATTCATAAATGGCACCAGCTGCTATTTGAGAGACCATCCAGTACCTGACACACACAGTATGGGCTTCACCTGGTGCCTCTACAGCTCTGTCAGGAGTGAAATGTTAAATGACCTGAGGGATGAGGCCTGAAGCACAAAGTTATCAAGCAGCCAAGAATAAACTCAGCCAATAACCTCCCTGTGATCAGCAGAAGAACTTCCCCCTCTCCTTTCTAGTGAGAGCTGATAAAGCAGGAGGAGATGAATCTTGTGGCTGCTCCTCATTGCACCAGATAAGGACTTGAACTAGAAATCATTTCTATCACTGAGCACCTGTCATTGATTCCGAACCAGTTGGTGAGGCACAGCTGTAACGTTAGGGCTTGACTGGAGACATTTGTCTACAAAGACTGAGACTTAGAAGTCATTTCAGGTAGCTCAGTGAATGGTCATGCCATGGAAACAGCTGTTGATCATTAAGAAACCCTCACCAGGATCAGAATGGTGGCAGAGGGAGTAATTCCCAAATACTCCTGCAGGGAGATGTAAGTGCATCCGTTAATGCTTAGTTCCCTTTACGGAGTACAGGTGTGTCCAGGTATTGCAGTTCAGTGGCTAAATTCAAGGGGGGTAAAGCTGTACAGACTGGGAAGCCAGCGGGGCCTTTTCGTCGACCTCGTGAGTCGATGTGAAAGTGCCGTGAAACCCACCCTTGCACGGTGGGGTTCAACTCTTCAGCAGCGTGGTCTTGCGATGTGCTGACAGACTGAACTCAGCAGAAATGTACCGTGCTATGCAGGAATGTTTGCGAGAGGTGGGTTCACTTCAGAGGCTACCAATTATATTTTTGTTCTCTAACTGATAGTAATTGGCTTGCAACCTGCAATAATACACTCTCCACTTTGCTTTGCAGAGGTA
Organism: Ibidorhyncha struthersii; assembly: GCA_013398815.1. NCBI lineage: Eukaryota > Metazoa > Chordata > Aves > Charadriiformes > Charadriidae > Ibidorhyncha > Ibidorhyncha struthersii. The sequence goes on along the minus strand of VZSZ01000510.1, from coordinate 110,293 downwards.
TCTTCGTGTTCAGAGAACTAGCACAGAAAAGTAGAAAGAAATCTTAGCCAGCAGCAAAACAGCAATTTTTGTATAATCTCCAGAAACTCACACAACGGCTGGGTAACGTACCCATTTCTCACCTCCGTAAGAGAACACTTTGTTACTTTTAGTGGGATTTTTACGGGAGTCAAAGTGCGACTCAGAGAGAGGAAAGATGGTAGAGTTTGGCCAAAGTGTTTAGCTGCAATGGTGATGAATCCACCATGGAGCAGGTCCAGATCTAAATCCTGTTTACCAGCCTGTGTTGCACAGGGCTCTCTGCTGCTTATGGACTAATTTCTTTCTCCTAGCGTGAGGGAACAACCGTGAGCGCTGCAGGCGTGACAGGGAGCAGCAGCACCGGCAGTGGACAACACGGCAGAGACGACGGAGAGGCTGCTTGTGGAAATGGGAGGTTTGAGGCAGGGATGAGCTCTTTGCTGTGGGGTTCCCGGGCACTACAGTCACCCCAATAACACTTCCTCACCATTAACTCTTAATGAGAATTGGAGAGGTTTCAGAGAACTGCAAAAAACCAACCCAAATTTTGCAACAGCGTGTCCCAACCCAAATTTCCCAAAGCCTGAGGGACCTTGAATTCTCCATCAGGAACAGCAGCTTGAGCTCAGCAGTGCCTCCCAGCTTCATCCCTTGAGAAAGAGATGATGCCCTCCACCATTGCCCCTGCGCAGGAGAGCTCTTCATGTGTTTGTTCCCTGAACTACAGGCTGCAAACCCTAAATATTTTCCCTCCTCCCCTCTTGAGGCTGAAGGAATGCCTTAAAACATTTCTAATCATGTAATCTCAGCTGTCATATGACCTCAGCGAGAGAAAATGACCGAATTCAGAAGGAGCTGTTTGCTTAAACCTATCATTAGCTCTTTTTTCCCCCCTCGTTTTAAATAAACAAACAAACAAATGAAACACCCCCCAGCCCGTACGGGTGGTGTTGTTGTTTTCCTTTCCCTAGAAAGCCTGAGGAATTGCATGGTCAGGGAACTTTGGCTATTCGAAGACGCCGTGAAACCCACACCGCTGCCGAACAATCCACCCCTCTGCTTACGGGAGCATTATCAATAAGGAAAGTCATAAATCGCCCGCTGAACAGGAACTCAAAGACCAAAGTCATGTAACTCAAAGAGGCTCAAAGCAAAAGAGTCCCTTTAGTGTGAGGGTGGTCTGCGTAAAGTTAGGAGACACCTGCTAGCAAGCCCTGAGACACTAGCATCTGTGTAAACTTGCCCCCTCCCCGCGCCCGCAGCCCTTATAAGGTGTTGAATGAAGCAGTTTCATGAAAAAGGCTCTGTTTGGGGCAGTTCTAAGGCTTACATATACCTAAGTAAAACAGAGCCAGTGCTGTGCAGTCCTGGGATGGATTACCAGGGACCACAGGGAGGCCTATTAATTATTGTGACAAGCTGATCTGCTTGCTGACTGGTGGCTTGAGTTGCATGCGGAGGGGTGGGTGTACGTGCGATAACAGCCCTCTCTGTGCGAGGGTTTTTAGAGAGCACAAGAAAGTCAAGAGGATCTGAGGAAACCGGAGCAGGATGAGGGAACCCGAAGCTGAACGAGCACATCCACCTGGGGCTGAGGGCTGAGAGCCGGTGAGGTCAGCCACAGCCTCCGGTGCATCGCTGGACCAGGAGTGGTACCCCCGGCCCCGCTGCAGCATCTCCCGGCCGCGGCACCGCGGGCAGCACGGCACCGTGGCGAGAGAGTGGGTCGGCAGAGCACATCTTGGCCATCCAGATTGTGGTCCTTCACCCCCTCAGATCAGCAGCAAGCAGGATTTGAACACTAATTTATTTTTAATTGGGAAGCAAAAGCTGAACAGTGAAACCTCTACATACAAGGCCATCACACTTTCTTATGAATTAAACAGTGGAAATATATTAGCGCTGGCAAAGCTGAAATCTGGAAATACCAATATTTCACCAGAGCAGTTTTTTTAATATGCAGAAGTGTCGTACATATTACTCTGAAGTTTCTAGCTGTAGGTGAAATCTTCTCATCATCAACTCTCAATATAATATGCGCTTATCTTTAAGGACATTTACTTTCCTGTGCTTACCGACTGTATTTGAATTGTCAAATGACACTTTGCTGAAATTATTAAAACCTAGAGGTCACAGAGAACCTGACTTGAAAGCGGGAACACACATTCTTTCGTCTGAGCAAAAGTGCATATTTGGAATTTTAAATGCAAATTTTTTTGGAGGAAGAATCGCTTTTCTGGCAGTCAAGTACAGACGGAGCATTTGAAAGAAGGTTCTGCTTTAATTTTTGACAAGTGCTGTGAATAGATACTCTGCGCTACTGTTAGAGGGAAGGGACAGAGCAGAGCCCTGACCGCCGCACAACGGGGAGCCGGGGAGGGAGAGCGGGGGCCCTCGCACTAACCCTCTCTGCTTGTGTTTCTGGTCAGGGTCTTACAGCAGGTCCCCCCAGGTCCCCAGAGCAGATCGCGGGTGACCTGGCAGCCCGGTCCCTCGGGGAGGGGGGAGGGCTGTGCCGGGTGCTGTCACCTACCAGCCCTGTGACCTCTGGCTCTTGTCCTAAGCCCCAGCGGAGAGCCAGGCTCCGGCTGCGGTGATACCCACACGGCTCGGGCTGGATAAAGGCAGGCGGTATCTGCCTTATATACTGTGACTGCAGGAATGTTTTCTTTCTGAGGGATAAGGCTTATCTGTTCCCCTCGTTCATGCTTCCTTTTAGGGTGTTCAGCAAACGGATAGGAAGGGGAAAGTAAAGATGCTCGTCATCTCTCTCAAAAAAAATCCTCGAGTAAAACCACCTCACATGACATTTGCAGATTAGCCGTAACCTTCCTGTTCTGCGGCGGCTCTCCGCGGGACGTGCCGCGGTGCATCCCAGGACATGGCTAGCTGCGAGGCCAAGACTGTGCCAAAAATGCTCAGGCAAGGAGCGGTGAGCCAGCAAGCTTGAAAGAGGGTGAGAAGCAATGCTGTCCCGGTGCCGAGCCAGGTCGGTGCCTCTGATTGCGTGTTAGATTGCAGCGTGGGGAGCAAACCCTGCCCCAGCAGAGCACAGAGGTGAAAACAAAAGCCTCAGGGCTTTTGAGTGCAGAGTTTTCCCAACACCTCTCAGTTACCCCCGTGCTGGGCTGGGTTTAGGTCTGTACGGTATTGCACCAAAGCTTCAGACACTGCTTTTATTCTGACAAGGCTCCACTCGCTTGAGAGCTGCAATGAAGAACAGGAGTAGTAACGCGGGGAAATGTTTTTAACAGCCCCTTCACAAGTCTCACCCCAGACCGACGAGCTCCCGACTCGCAGGTGGGGACACTGGGAGCTGGAGTCAAGAAGAGGTTTCAAAGGGGAGTCCAGGCGGCGTCTGGACCACGTGCCCTCTCACCGCCTGAGTGCAGCCCAGTCCGAGAGCCACCAGTCCTTTCAAGCCTCCCGGAGTCACAGCAGGGCTGCTGACCTCCCCTCCCTGCCAGTCCTCTCCCACGTTATACCGCTCGAATGAAGGAGCAGAGAGATGACAGGGTTCAGATGTTCAGTATTTTAGCTGTGCGGAGCTAAACAGGAGGCACTTGAGGCAAAGGATGAAGATTCAGCTTCCTACAGCCCTGAGATGAGTGTCTGGTGACTTCTGCTACCTCACCTACAGGCTCCGTGAGAGGGACTCGATGTCAAAAAAGTACTGCAGCCCCAACCCCAACCTGCGAAGGTGAGCACCAACAACATAGATGTCACTCTGAAGAAGAGGGGACGGAGGACACTTGAACATGATGGCAGAGCAGAGCTAGGAAGACATTTCCTACCATGAAAGGCCTTTCCCTTTCCTCCCCTTCCTCTACTACAAATAAAGACGTGGTTTGAGGTACGCGGACTCCAGCCCTATCTTACCCCGGCTGGTATCAGAGGGCAGTGACATTATCACCGCTACGCTTACTGGTGCACCTACAAATATACTCCATTTTCTAGCCCACACTGAAATCCAGGTTGTTCCACTCCTCCCGGGTATTTCACCTACACAACCTGAATTATTTTCCATAGATGTGCTCGCAATCACCCCTCTGTTTCGCTGTGGATCCAGACCCATCTTCACGAACATAATGCAACCTGACTTAACCGTGACACGCTCCACCCTAGTGCCTTCCCAGCGAGGAGGAAGGCAGCCACGCTGCCTGCCAGCTTCACACCCTCCTCGCCATCAGCAAAGCCTGCTCCTTGGCTCCGTTTCCGTGCCTCCTGGAGAGTTCCTCGGTGCTCATCTGAAGTTTGGATGCAGTGTTGTTTTTATATATAAATGACATTATGACAAATGATAAAGGATTAAATTACACTTCAATCAAATCAAGCCAAACCAGTAGGGATCGAGGTCCCAGTGGAAAGTATACANGAAAGGAGGGGGGAATTTGGCCTAAAATGAAACATTTTCCTTTTAAGTTGAACATTTGAAAATGGCTGGGAGGAAAGAACTGAAACACTGTAATGGCTGATACTGAAGAACAGCCTGGGACTTTTGCTTTTCGAGAACAGAAGCCAGGGAGAGAGCTGTGGTGTGAAAAAGGCAACGCTGTGTGCCTTGAAGGGGAAGGTGTTTGCAACAGCCCATCTCCTGCAGACACTGAAAACCCCCTGCAAGGCACTAACCCAATTAGCTTTGCGAAGAGCTGTGCTATGAAAAGGCAAAGGCACTGACAGTGGTTTTGGTAAAGGCTAAAGACAGCTTCACTCTGCCTTGCACTCCCATCAGAGTCACTTTATTATCTTTGTATTACCAGATCTTGCAAAGGTTGGCTCAAGAGCCTTTAGCTCTGCATCTCTGTCCAGCCAGAAAGTCTCGCTCAGCGTCGCGCTGGCTCGCAGCGCTGTTTTGCACACAGGAGCATTTCTAAATGCTGCAGAAATAGTCATTCCATGACTGAGTCTGTCTGTAGTAGGTAGGCAGACAGACAGACAGATGGGCAGGCAGATACCGTGCTCTAGGATTTGCATTAGGTACTTTGCTCTAGAGGTTGTATTAAATACCACCCGCTGCGTTCTGATTTCTGGGTGCAAATCTTGGGTGTTGTGTACAATAGATCCCATCAGTGAAAGTCCAGCCAAGTGAAGCAGAATACATCAGGGTCTCCTTTGGCTTGATGGCTGTCTCTGAGAGACAACCCATCAGGTCAACCTAACTGTGACACACTTCACCCTCCCAGGATGGCGGCTGTCTGATGAGTTCAGGCAAACTCAAGACCTTCCTGGCAGACAAGGCCAACGTTTCGGAAAACATTTCTTAGAAGTTTGGCACTATGTCTGCAGGTGAATGGCATGCTGCCTGAGCCAGCGCAGGTAGAAGACCTTTTCCCACCTCCTCATTTGCTTATTTCTGTCCTCAAACAGCACGCACCACCAGCACGTGGTATCTGCAGGTCATCCATTAACCTGCAGAAGGGGTGACGCAGAAGAGAGTTACTCTCTGTTTATAGGGCAGTTTACATTATTCTGGTCATAAGATGTGTCCCCACCACGTGTGTACCTGCTAGAAGACCATCTTCCATTTCAGAAATGAAAATGTTAGTCTTATCGAAATGAAGGGCAAAAAGAACACTTCAGCGGGGCTAGAACGTCACTCTCGGTGCATGGTAAAGCCACTTCCACTGAAAAAAGAACAAAGCCCACAAAAGCACACACATGCACACGTCTACACATGTGCTCAGGCACACACTCCAGCCTGCAGCTTGGCAGGGTGAAAAGCAGATCACCCCTTTCTGAAAGTCTTTTTGCTATGAATTTTCTCTGTAGCGATAGGCTTTGCAAAGTACTTTAAAGAATAACTTAAGCAATAATTCTCAGGAAACCATTTTTTACCTATGGTTAACGTCCAATCTGTTCACATTACATCTCAACTTTCTGACACAGAAATCAAGGAGAACACTTGCAAAAATCAAGATCCAAATTGGTTCAGCCTTTGAGGATAGTAAAGCCTTAGAAATATGTATAAATTTAAGTGGTTTTGAATAAGGACAGCATTTCAAAAAGCAGCCGAATTGTTACTTTGAAACAAGCCATTATTTTCTGCTTTTTTAAATTCCAGTCTTTAATAGGGGATGAGATCCAGACCACCAAGAACCAAGGAGAGTTTTTTATGCAAATGAAAAGCAGCATTTAAGAAGTGCAAGTATCCCATAATAGAGCCCACACCAAATTGCCGGTTCCCAGACCTGCCTGGAACATCCAAGGGTCCATCCAGCCCAGGAGATCAGAGCAGGAGGGCTTAGAGGCCCCCTCCTCTCAAGCACAGACCTCGTGATGCACCTCGTTTCTCCCGGGAAGAAGCTGGGGCTCACACCACAGCCCCATATTCAAACATCTCCAGCCAAAGAGTGCAGAAGGTCTAACCTGGAGTCAGACCCGGACACGCAACACAGGCAGATGTTCCCATGGCAGGGATGGGATGGGAGGAGAGCTCCTGAAGTCCTCTTGGACTGTTTTCACTGATTCTGTCCCTGTCCAATGTCCCAGGAAAAACTCTGTGTTTTACTGGAATTTATGAAAGAAAGCCTTCGTCTCCCACAGTGCCATACTTGGTGAAAAAACATCTGGCGAGCACGCGTCGCTGGCATGAGCGTGAGTGATTCACACACCCTTGAACATGTTTAGGATCTTCATGATTGAGACCCTCCATGGACACCCACTCCTGGCACTGGCCAGATCTTTGCAAACCTTTTTGTGGTGGGTGAGAAGGGAAAGAAGCAGTTCTCTGCTACGGTGCAGCCAGAGAAGGCAGCAGCAGGACAGCAGGTCTTCTCTTTTTTCCTCACGCAGAGAAGTGGAGCAGCGTGGTGCTTCCTTCACTGCCAGCCGTGCCAGAGGGTCTTCTTTGGTTGCAGGGACACACCTCTCCTGATGTGGGAGAGCTGAGCCTGCTCCCCTGAGAGCACGGAGGAACTGGAGCGGCGGCAATGAGATGGCAAGTGGGGGACAGGGGCACATCCAGCAGAGGATGTGTAGGGATGGGGTCAGGAAGGCCGAGGCACAGCTGGAGCTGAACTTGGCGAGGGATGCAGAGAATAATAAGAAGGGTTTCTACAGGTATGTCAGCCAGAAAAGGAAGGTCAAAGAAAGCGTACCGCCCTGATGAGCAAGACTGGCAAACTGCCAACAATGGATGAGGAGAAGGCTGAGGTACTCAACAACTTTTTTGCCTCAGTCTTCACTGGCAACCTCTCTCCCCATACCTCTTGAGTGGATGGACCGCAAGACAGGGAGCAAAGTCCCTCGCATTCTAAGAGAAGATGAGGTTCATGACCACCTGAGGAACCTGAACATACAGAAGTGTGTGGGACCTGATGAGATGCATCACAGAGTCCTGAGGGAACTGGCTGATGTAGTTGCCAAGCCACTCTCCACGATATTCGAACAGCCATGGCAGTCAGGTGAAGTCAGGCTCTGAGCAACCTGATCGAGTTGAAGGCGTCCCTACTCATGGCAGGGGGGTTGGACTAGATGGCCTTTAAAGGTCCCTTCCACCCCAAACTATCCTATGATTCTATGAGAGGATGAGGCTGCCCCCCGTGCTAGAGGGCTGCCCCACGGCACGTGTGCAGGAGGAAGGTGGGGAGCAGGGAGGAGACCTGCTGTAGCAGAGCACGGCACGACGGGAGAGCTTCAGCGGAACGAAAACGGGAGCTGGCCCTCGACAAAAGGCCCAATTAGCCGTCCTCCCGCAAACAAACAGCCCGTCATCCCAACTTTTTCAAAGATTGCTCAGAAAATAAAAGGGCCACAGGATTGGAGGGATCAACCTAAGTCATGTACATCTATTTAACAAGAAAACTCATTGATAAGCAAACCACCTGATGCTTGCACAGCAGAAAAGAAAACACCTGGTTCTGCCTGTGGGTTGATAAGCCAATATCTTTAATCTTTTTTTTTTCTCTTGATGACTGAAGTACACACTCTGTGCGGCCCTATGCTCCAGCCACATTGGTAATAGTAACAAAGCTTTGATGTCCCCCTCATTCAACAGAATGTTGTTTAGTTCAAAGCGAAGAACAGAGGCAATTCTTTGCTTTTAAATTATTAGCTCCCTAAGTCTTCTGTAATGATATAGTTTGACTGAAGTGTGCAGTTTATTAACTACATAAAGACGATATTATTAGAGCGGAGAAAGGCAGCCGAAAGTTTTGCCTTTCAGCTCAGCAGCAGGGGTTTTTGATACTTTGATCTCAATCAATGCTAAATGTCTTTGTGAGATAGAGGGAGCAGCAGAAATTACCTTTGGCACCATGACTACATCAATTATTTAGTTCTTTTTCTTATAAATTAAAGTGTTCTTCAACTTTTACCCCAATTTTTTCTTCTTCTTCTTTTTTTTTTCCCCCTTCAGTTGATTGGGAAAAANAAAAAAAAAAAGGCTGACTGGAAGAAGTCTGGCTGTGAACATTAATAAAAATCCCGCTGACCTTTCCCAGTCCTGGTCTGGAAGGATCTTCTCTGGGGTGAGGAGATGGATTCATGTGAACAACAAGAGCAAAAGTGTAGCTTGGGGTAATGTGCTGTTTAACCAAATGGCTGCGTAGGTTGTTACTGCAAATTTGTCTATGTCTAGCCTAATTTCTTTTGGTTTTGTCTTTTCCAATATCGCTAGCATGAATGCAGCCAGAAAAATGGGCACCTGATGGAAACAAAAGGATTGCTCAAAGCAGGATTTAAAGTGGTGGTGTTTAATAAAAGTTTTTTCCATTGGTCCCAGCACATGCAACCGACCGAAAGTTTAGGAGCAAGAATGAGGCGACCCTGTCTTGAGTAACGAGAAGAATAAATGCAGATCTCCTAAGGCTTACAGCAGAGCTTGCAAAGAGTCAACCCCGCTCTACCTGGGGCTGCAGCAGGTGGCTACACACTACACGCTGGGTGCACTAACTCTCATTAAAGCCACTGGTGCCAGGTAATCCCACCCATACGTAAGCTGTCACCAAATCCTACCCTTAGAGAAGTTGTGTCCAGTTTTGAGTTAGTCCATAGTTAGTATGGAGGGAATAAACCATTTCCAAAGTTGATTCATCACACCCTAAGAGGGGTGACCGCCTCCTTCCCTGGGGACAGAGGGAACCCAGCACGATGGGACTACAGGTGAGTGAGGATAATGCAGTCTTTCCGGTGGATAACAACAAATGGATAGGTATTTCAGGGAGATTTGTTCTCTTTAAATACTCCAGGGAAGAGACTAGGCTGGTGGTCAAAGAGCAGAGCCAAGGGAGGAGGATATTCCTGCAATTTTGGGGACAGAAGTTGGTGGCTGGGCTTCAGTCCTGTGGTCTACCAGCATGTGTCAGAAACCACTGGAACCAGAACCTCGGCTGGGAACACGAGCAGCAGGACCACGGAGATGCTGAGGAGCCGGCTTTACACCCAGACTGAGCCCGGTGCAGCTCAAGGGTTTAAAATACTGTTCTTTGGCCAGAGAAATTTTTGTGAGCAAGAAATAAAAGAGGTCTTTGCAGAGATTTTGAAGCATGAACTATAGGAACTTCGATATATTTATATGTAGAACATGTTGGAGAGCAACATAATTCTGTTTTCATGGTGATCAAAGTTTTGCAAGAAGGAGGACCTGAGACAGTGTGCTAAGCTGCTATGGCAACATGAATTTTAAGAAGTAAACTGACTTGCAAGAGCTTATCTTTTCCTCTTTAGTGTCACACAGAGCAGATTTGGCAACCTCTACCCTAAAAGGGATCCTGTGAGGTGCTCACCCCTGCTTCTGGGCCAGGTGTATTGCAAAATGCATAAAACATATCCCTGGCAGCAACGGGAAAATTCCCCTGGGTTTCTTCTTGCATCCCTGAGGCTCCTGCACCCCAAAAAGCCAAGTCACCGTGACTCTTTCATGATATATTTATCATAATTCAGATATTCAGATGTTGGGGTGAATGTACCATGAACCACTTCAGGTCGACTGACGTCCTATTCTGGGACTCGAGTAGGATGTAATGCGATGCAGCCCCTGCACAGAGGTGAATTCCACCCACAGAGCACCGTTTCCAAGAGCATCATGACGTGGGCTCGGCTTACATCTCGGCTTTCAAGCCACCCTCACAAAATGTAAAGGCAGCGGTGTCAGGAGCATTTCTGACGGCTGCTTTCACAAGGGGATGCTGTGAAAAGCTGTCATGCTCTGAGTCAGCTGTTCCGCCGCGGCTGGCATCTCAGGCAGGAAGAGCCTGCTCACAGAGCTATCCCAACCACGCCGCCCGCCAAAGCCACACTGGGAATCTCATGGGAACAAGCCCTCTCCTGAGCCAGCTGGTACTTCCTGCTCCTGAGGCCCGATCCTGCTGGATGCTGAGCGTTCTTTGGTGCATTTTTAAATTAACGAGACTTGAGCAACGCGCAGTCCAAGACTTCAGAGAAAAAAACGGGCCCTCAGTGGTTTTGGCACTTTGGCCGCGTGTCCCAGCTGGAGAGGAGAGAGTGAAATGTCAGACCTGAAGGGAGGTTTGAGAGATGTCGATCACCTGGAAAACAGATCTCGAATTCGGACATTTTAATCAGGTTCCCCGTGCTGGCCATGCCCCTGCATACCCCTCTCCTTCCACCCTGCGGGCCAGGCACAGCGTGGCGTGTACCCCAGCCCCGGGCACAGCCGCCGAGCAGCCCCGGCCGCGGTTCGGCAGCAGAGCCGGAGCAGAGCTCGCCCCAAAGCTGGCACCGCAGGATCCACCTCCTGCCCAACGCTCCAGCAAGAGGCTGAGGTTCAGGAGCGTGGGACTCCATCCTATCCCAACAGTGTCCCCTTGAGGTTGATGGCTGAGGCAGCCTGGGAAGAGCCCTCACGGAGGCTTGGGGGAACCCCAGGAGCTGCTCTGGCTTTTCAGGCTGGCCCACAGCTGCAGAGCGAGCGTGCAAACAAATCCCAGCAGCCGTAGGTCAGCCTGAGCCCGAGCAAAGGACGGACGCTGGAGGAGCCTTCCCCGACGGGGGCTGTGGGACCTCCACAGGTGGGAGTGGAGCACGTTGTAGAACCACATGACTAATTAAGCATCTTCCTTCCAGGTTCATTCAAACAATATCCAAAGTCTGACCATTGCGGTCCCTCCTGCAGCACATCAGCTCGGACCTGGAGTGCGGGGAGCTCTTCCAGCACTGATGAGTTGGAGAGGGGCCATGGCCGCTCCGTGGGGCTGTGCCAGCCATGAGCCCCCGCAGCTGCGGGAGGCAGGAGAGCAGAGCCGCTGCGACGAGGGCGCGGGGCTTCCTCACTGCTGCTGGAGTCTCCTTTCTTCTGTCAGCCAAGCAGCAGGGAGTTTTCTGAGAAACTGCCCACAGGGAGCGATCACTTTTTCCAGTCATTAACCTTACACATCCCTCACATTATCAGAATACCTTGGATGTCTAAGTTGCTGCAGTGAGCTAATTCTTCCAGGTGACTCCAGGCAGCGTTAAATGGGCTCCTGCACAGCGAGGGGATTTGAACTGCGAGAGCTGAAAGCGCTCTCGACTCCAGCACGCCAGGCCTCCAGCGGGGGCGAGATCGTCAGATGTCACCGTGCGAGCACAGCGCGGTGGCAGGAGGGATCCGAGGCCTCCGGAGCAGCGGTTTTCAACCCGCAGTCAGCAGTCACCTGGGAGGTCCACGGGTGAAGGGAGAAAGGGTGGAAAGCAAGGCACGGGCTTGAGACGCACGATGCGGGGGCCTGTCCCCCCCAGGGGAAAAAATTGTAGGAGTCCTCAAGCTGAAAGATATTGGGGGAAAAAAAGCAGTGCCCTGAAGGGGTAGATGTTGAGAATGCCCAGTGCTGGCCTCTGGGACACGTACGTACCTGTCTGGCTGGATGTAACTGCATCAGGGTGTCCAAGCCCTGAGAGAGCAGCCAGTTTTGGATCCTGAAGTCCTTCCTCTGGTTTAGAAGATGAGCACGAGGCCAAGGAGCTATTTAATTCCTTGGCAAAGAAGGAGAGATCTTCACAGTCTGTCCCCTAAGGAGCAGAATGGGTCACCAGAGAGCGTGAGCTATCCATCAGCCGCGTGTGCAGCACCGGAGAGCCGGCACAGTCACAAGTGCCCGAGGTCGTCATGGAGAACGCACGCATTCATCAGCTTGTGAAACTGGGACAAGACACGCGTCTTCCTCAGCAAGCTGAGGACACACGGGGCCGAGGCGGTGAGGAAGCCAGGCTGGGGAGCCGCTGTTGAGTGCCCAGCCCAGCTCCGTGCGTGCCGGCAGTGCTGAGGAGGAGGAAAGCACAGACAACAGTGTTCCATGTGACGGCGTTTACTGTCTGCACAGAGCGCGACTCAGTTCCCAACCCCAGACACTCACCGCTGATCCACGGCCACTGTTGGCCTCTGGAGTAGAAGGCAAGGAGGGGCTCAAGGGGAACCCCAAATCAATGAGAGAAATATGAATAGCAGGATAGCTCTTATAATATGTACATAATATTAAATATAATGTCACTAACTCTTACACATCACAATATCTTCTTATCGTCATTTTTCCTGGATTATACATTACCAGTGTCCAGTTGGGAACCGCTGAGTAACAATACTAACAAAAACAATCCCAAAAGAGGCGACATTTGTCTCTTGTGAGTAATAGACGGCCACCACTAGTGACTGCCAGAGCAGCAGCAGATCCTCCCGACAAAGCAACACCAGCAAGAGCAGACACGCATTTGTACAAGCGAAGCACCACGGGCAGTGTGGGGCAGCACCGTCCTGCTCCACCTTTGCTTTGGGGCGGTGCATCTTTCTGCTCCCCTGGGAAAGAGTCTTTGGAAACAGAAACAGCCTCTTGATTTTCCCAAACTGCCCTGTGATTAGAAGCGTCGTCCCAGACCTGGGGGAAATGGGGACCACCGAGCACGTGTGAGGAGAGACTGTAAATCCCACAGTAGAAGTGGGATTTATGTCATGCTGAGATGTACCACATCAGCCACACGGGCAAAGCTCCATTTACAATTAGAAATACAAAATAGCGACATCAAAAGTCACAGGCTACATGGTCAAAACACAGAATAACGAGCCACATCACACACGTCTAGGAAACCCCTCCGCACTTGAACAAAAATCCACCTTCAAACACTGATACGACGTAAGGAAAGCAACGTTCTAACGCTCTTGAATAACAACACAGTTAAAGGCTGTGGCAGTGCATCGGTCTAAGTTTGGAGAGGCCCTAAACACAGATTAGTTTGGGGTTTTCCCAGGTGGTGCTGGGGTGCGGTTCAAGTTATGGTTTCAAAACCCATCCTGGCACTGAGAGGCCACAAAAGGGAAACCGGAGCTAACGCGGCAGTGCTCTGGGGCCTTTGCTGTTCTCCTGCACTGCTTGCTCTTTGGGATCATTTTGGTTTGAATTAAGTAATAATGCTATGCCATACAGTACACAGCTTCTCGTGAGGGGTTTACTTTATTTTCCCCAGCAACGAGCCGTCTCCTAATGAACTTGCTTTAAAATTAAAAAAACGTTATTAATAATAAGAGGTGGACCCAAGCTGGGGACATGAACATGCCCCAACGTTGGCGTTGAAGTCTGAGTCCTACTCTAAAAAATGCCCGCGAGCTCTGCTCCAGCTGTGTTGTGTACAGTGTGCTGACACCTCATGGCCGAGCAAGGAATTCAGCTAAGACACCGTTTCCCAGGATATAGATATACACATAAATTCTCCTTCTGCTATAAGGCAAGAAACGAGGTTCATTTATCAAGAAGTTTGTAATGAATAGATCTGAATATACCAAAGACAGGAAAGAAAACCAGTCCAGAAATGCTTCAGATTCTTGAATTGCAAACAGATGGGTACACCGGGGTGCGTTATTCCCAGCTGTGGTAGTCTGAGCTTCCTCCACGCTGAAGGATGGCTCTAATGCACTTCTTCAAGAGCACGCCCCACGCACTGAACCACACATGGCAAACCTTGTGGTCTCAGGAGTGGAAAGAGAGGGTCCATGCCTGGGCTGCTTGTTACCCAGCTCTCCCCTCTTCCGCGGGGTTCTCCCAAGGGCAGATCACCTCCTTCGCAGAGTCCTTCCGAGCTCGGCGGCGGTTGTCCTCTCCCTCCGCAGAGTCTATGGGGTAGATTCGGCTCTCCAAAGGAGCATCCATTTTTATTTGGAAGAAGCTGCGTTGTGAAATAAAAACTCATCATGCATACGGCATTTTTTGACGTGCTCTCTGAGACAGCGAATACGCAGCACGGAGTCTGGCTTTGAGTTTTCCACTGTTCAACCCCCAAATCCCAAAGCAAAACTCCTGGGCATAAGCCCACAGAGGTGGAAAATGAAGGAAATGTGCACTCCCACCCCTTTGAAGCAAAACTGCTGTGTGACACAGCTCCGGCGCAGCCGGAGCGCAGAGCCAGGTGGAGAAGGAGCCCTCAGATTTGTGCTTTTGAATTTATAATGCGGACTCATCCACTTGGTCAGCAGCAGAGGTGGATTAAAAGAGGTTGAGGACACATTACTCATGGTGAGGGACATGGCCAGGATTTGGTTTCAACAGCGACAGCCTCTCCAGGCAAAAAATCCCCGTTCTTACACATCCTGCTCCGGAATGACAAACGTTGCGTGACTCTCCCTCAAGATTTCTCCTCCCTTGTTATTTCTGGGTCTCCTCTGACTTTCAAATCATTAAACCAAACCCGAACCAGCACTTGAGAACAAACAAATATATGAGCAGCTTTCAAAATTCAGGGACTAAAAGTAAAACCTGGGGGCTTTACACCACGAACAGGAGGCGTAAGAGCAGCAGAGAGGAACCGCCGGCACAGCCTCTTGCCCGTCTTCCATCAGAAAAACACATCCAGTACGGAAAGCAAGCGCAAGGAGCTGAGGGGACGGGAGGCTTTTGGAGGTCTGGTGGTGATGGAGGCGGTTTTTAGATGCAATTGTAGGAGAGGCAACCGGCAGCCGGGCCGGCAGCACCCCCCGGCCCGGCAGGGAGGATTCTCAGGGGCATAGGGCATCCCCACCCCAGAGCACCTGAGCGTCCCCCCGTCTCTGCTGGTGCAAAGACCTCGAGCTCCTCTCCAAAGCCACCAAAATAACCGAATTGGATAAACTACAACCTCTGCTAACAGACACAGGGCAGCAAGGCCCCACGGCCTGTGAAGCCCCGTGATACGAGGGCAAACGCAAACATATCTTCTCGCTGAGCTGGGGCTGCCTCGTGCAAGGCGGCCACCACCTCCTCCAGCCTGCTCTGGCGTGAGGAGGCTCAGGACACGGGGCAGGAGGGGACAGGCACTGCAGGTGCCCGGTGTCCCCAGAGGGGAGGAGAGGCCACGTCCCTGGCTGCGACACGCCATACCCCAGCGGCCTCAGCTGCTCCCCGGGGCCAGCAGGGAGGTGCAGCACCTCCATTTTCCTGCCTGACGCCAGGGAGGAGCGGCGCTGTGCCCGTGCCTGGCAGCCGCCATCACAGGCAGCCCCACAACAGGCAGACATGGGGGTGAGATGGCGACAGCTGACTGGAATATGAAGCACAGGGTCCACCTTAATGAGCTCAGCTGATATTATTTCAACGTTGGGCTTATTGCAAACCAAATTGGTCGCAGATGTGAGCCCTTCAATGAGGGCTTCCAGGTGTCCACGTGGTGCTTACCTGCTCACCGCCTTGGTGTCCGGCCGGAGACGCTGCTCCCACTCGCCCAGCGGCTGCACCTTCCCGTGGGGCACGGCCAGGCACTGGGGCGAGAGCGCGGGGAAGACAGGCGAGCTCCAGCAGCCCCTCTTCAGGAACCGTCCGAAGGACAGGGCGGCCACACGGGACTTCGCGCCGCTGGAG
>VZSZ01000510.1:67744-94289 GCA_013398815.1 Ibidorhyncha struthersii | reverse complement strand
AGAGAAGGGCTGAGTACCAGCAGTGCTGCCGGGAGAGGCAAGGCTCAGCCGGGAAGCAGCTGAGAGCCACCCCAGCCAAGCTGGGGACGGTGCCCCCCTCCCTGCCCTCCCACAGCCGGAGAGCAGAGGCATCATGATTTTCCCATGGAAAGTAACAGGGTCATAGCTACCGTCCTCAGCGGGTGCTGACAGATCCGGCCCCACACCCACTGGGATGCTGTAGGAGACACCAGTTTGTGTCATTCCTTACAACAATTAGCTCCAGGCACGCAGGAGTTGGCTATTCCGAGAATGTGATCTTGGTTATGAACGGCATAACCGTGTCACACCCAAAGCACCAATGCACTGGCTGCTGTGGTGGCCAAGAAATAGGACACTGAGCTCCAAACCCTGATGACTGATAATACAAGAAGCCACATCTTCTGCTGAAGCCCCCGGTGTCCCCCGGCTGGTGCTGTGAAGTCTCCAGCTCAGCTAATTCAGCCCTGAGGATGAGCCTGAGTACAGACTGATCAGCAGAGGACATGCTGCCTGCCTAGGTCCCCCCTGCTGTTTCCTGGGTCCCTCCCCGCTGTTTCCCAAGGACTCACTCCCAGCAGAAATGAAATGCAGCTCAAGTGTCCAAAGAGAAGTGATGAGAGCAGAGACACATACAGAAGATGCATGCACGCATGGCAGAGAGATGACACAGTGAAGGATGAACACACTGAGACAAGACAGAGAAGGATGAACTTGGTTCTTTTTTTCATTTTCTACATTTATTTTTATTAGACAGATGAATGCATGGAAGTGATGGCCAAGAAATGAAACAACATATTGCTCTGATTTCCAGTGGAAACAAACGACTTCTTGGCTGGCAAAGTGAAGTTCAGTTTGTACCACGGTCACACTTTGTACCAGGCGACCTTCCTCTTCAGGGGCTGAACAGCAAGGGACGGAGCTGCGGGACGCTGGGTCATGCCAGCTTATTCAGCCTATAAGCAGAACAGAGCCAGCTTCTGCCTGCAAGTGTAGGACTGGTGTTTCACAAGTGCAGTGACTCCAGAACACGCAGCATTAACCCATGTTAGGGGGACAGCGATGCAAAGCTGAGATGATTAAAAAAAAAAAATCAGAGGAAGGAATGGATAGAGAGAACATAAAAAGCAAAGCTGAACAAAACAGAAGTAGAATCAGAGGGACTGACTGGAACACACAGATTTGTTATTTATTATTTATACCCTGACTTCATCTTCCACATGTTGCTACATACTGGCAATCCCAACATGCTCAGTGCTCCATATTATACAAACTCTAAGAGACTGTAGAGCTCATCACATCCAAGTAGCTTTGGACCAACCCTGTCAACACCTTGAGTATCCTTCAGTACTCTTATGTCAAGTTAGGTTGACGGTGCTCAGTACCTCATTTAACAAAGCCTTGTGATTTTAAGCAGAATTGAAAAATTTATGGTCTGAGCCTGCTCACCCTTACAATACTGCAAAATTTTCCATTGCTTCCACTGGGAATAAGAGCAGAGACTTAGCAAGCAGACCTTGACATCAGAGCACAAGACTCATGCAGCTTGGTTTCAATTCCTCTAAGGTTTATCACCGTTAGGTTAACGGAGGTCATGAAAATCTCCCTGGCTCAGCTGCAAAGCAGAGGAGACTAGTTCTGCAGTGACACCAGATCAGACCACGTAGCCCTGATTCTGCCCCGGATAACATGCACAGGGAGAGCGAGAGTCGCTGTTCAGACACAGCCATCGCCTGACTACCTCCCTATTCGTGAGGGGCCGGTCTGCGTGCATCCTGGTACCTGAGGGCTCCCACTCACACCCAGCCTCCCCCACCCCCCATTGCCTGTAAAATCATACCAGTAGTAAAAATGGATGAACAATAAAACAGGAGTGAAGAAGCTTCCCAGACCTCAGTCCTTCCCACGCAGTCCCTCTGCTTCCCCTAGATTCTAACAAACAAGGAAGCTTTTCTGCCCCCACAATTGCCTTTACTGGGCTTTGCAGGAACCTTCCCGCTTCTGGTAATTGTTGGCCTGGTCCAGACACACCAGGGTTTCCCAGCAAAGCCTGGAATCTCCCTCAGCTCTTTAGCACTAACATAGTTGTTTAGGTTGCCTCATTCTAAAGAGCAAAAGAGACAGAGCAAATAAAAAAAGAACCACACTACTTAAAGTTGAACTCGGCTCTTAACACCTCGGCCCTGGTTCTTCCTTGCCTCTGGGCTACAAGCCAGTGACAACTGGAACTACCTCCTGTTAGGTTTTTTTTAACAACAGAAAATAGAAGAGCAGGAAAAAGACAAGACAAGAGGCAGGAAGGATTTGATAAAAGAAACACAAAGCCGCGGCTGCATCTCTCAAGCCCTCCTGCAGGCTCTTGAGAGAGATGGCACCTGCACACCTAGCTCATCATGCGGGGGAGTCACAGGGGAGTGCAGAGCTTTCCACTGATCATCTCCAGTGTGCTGGGGGGCGCTTAGGAGTGTCGTTAAAATTCAAAGGGTTACCCAAACCTTCAGAAACGCTCATCCTACTGTACTCACAAGAAGCCCACCCCGCTTTACTGCCTGTGGCTTCTTTGCACTGACTAGGAGGTGCAGTATACCTGAAGTGAGGGTGCCTGGGGTGCATCCCTTGGGAGGGTACACATCCCGGTGAGAGGATGGATGCCAGCGCAGATGCACTCTGACGTGGACCACCTCTGCTCTGATTTGAACCCAAAGGACTGGGATGGCGGAGCTTTACTCTGCCTTATGCCATCCTGGCTCCTGGAGGAGCAGGAGGCAGGGAGAGGCGGCCGGGCTGCCCAGCCTCCTGGGAGTGCTCAGGGCAGCCAGAAGGCATCCCCCCTCCGAGGTGTGCGGGGAGGGAGCCGGGGCCCTGCACCCTGAGTCCGACAGAGCCAGTGGCCTGGCTCCGGCAGCACTCCCGTGCCTGGGAAGTGACATCTGCTGCTCCAGAAGCCATGGAAACGCACAGGAAGCAGGCTGCTGGCAGAACCGGCCTGGGAAACCTAAAGCAGCACTGACACCTTCAGGAAGGGGAGATGAAGCTCAACACCAGCCTCGGCTTGTCTTTTCCCTGCGCTGTGCCCTGCGGGGCTCAGAGCCTACTTGGGAGGTTCCTTCTTGAGCTGGCTCCTGCGATCCAGCTTGCTCATGACCTGCGTGATGTCCACAGTCGTGGCGGCTTCTTTGGCTTTGGCCTCTTCCTCCTGCTGCCTCAGGATGACGGGGCTGGGGCTGGAGCGGAGATGACGGCGTCCGAACGGGAAAGTGGAGCTGAGCAGAGAGTGACAGAAAGATGCAGGGCATTACTGAAAAGTAGAAGGGCACCAAAAACTCACCACTGGTAAGAAAACTGACCAGAAGGGCAAGCTCAGACACAGAGATGGATGTGCCACCGTCACCCACACAACAACAAAGATTTGCAAATGCGGACGAGGTGGTTTAAAGGGCTTAAAAGTGTTAAGAGCCTGGACTCAGGGCCACAAGTCAGCTACAGAACTGGTAAAAGCATAAAGGCAATCCTGCTCCTGGTCCTCATGAGGGACTCCAGGACCAGGACATGGCCAGTACACTGCTGCTTTTGTTGTAAGTATTTGCATGTAACTAACACTCAGTGCGAAGCCAAACAACTGCCATCACTGGATTTTTTTCTAGTCCCCTCAGTAAAATCAAGATAGGGACCAGTATGGGTGTTTCTGCTGCCTGTGATACCCCGAAAAACCACACCGCTACCTGCTTCAGCAAAGCCGTCACCAGCAGCAGTGGAAACAAGTGTTAAACCACTCCTGGATGAGCTACTAGCTCTTTAGCTTACCCAGGATGCTGAGTATTCTGTCTCCAGAACAGGCACTGACAAACAGTCACCAGTTGTCAACCAGCACCTGCCAGCGACCTCGTGATGTGTGGCTCAGGGAAAAACTAACCAAACCCCAGGCAAGACAGCAGGAGGATTTTTTTCCACTGACTTGAAACAGGCTTTAGATGAAACTATAGCGTGAAAGTCCATGATTCCTCTTTCTTACTTGCTAGATTGACGAGTGGAAGAGGAACAGAGAAAAAAGCACACCACCCAGTCTGGCTCCAACATTGCATGCTCAGCTTTAAGAAGCAACTGCAGTTCAAATGGCCTAAATTTGCTATACAACCTTCATCTTGGTCGGGGAAAAGCCATTTCAAGCCTGCCCCTTCTAAGTCTGTCTGCCTTGTGCCAGCAGTCACTTACAGGTAAGATGCTGTTTGCTCCCACGTGGCTGCCTGTCAGCTTCACTTTGCAAGGGGTAAGTGGCTCTGTCCAGGCAGAGCTGAGCAGAACCCATGGAGGACCCTGCAGTGGCTCTGTGTCTCCTCTGGCAGCGAGCATTCTGTGGGTGGGAGTTTTCCCATGCCCTGTACACAATGCTCTCTCCTTCCAGGAAAGGAGCCATGATTAATTCAACAATCACAGCCTTTCTAAACAGACCCAACAGAGAAGGCAGCCGTGCAATTGTCAAGTTGATTCTGACTGCACACAAGCCACTTCCAAAGGGCTCACAAATAAACATCACAATCAATCTCAAAGCAAGGCATCTTTTTAGTGAAAAAATTTATTTAATTAAGTGAACATCTAAATCATAGTAATTTTGCTGCAACTCAGGCTTCTTCTACCCTTGCTACAAGAAAAACAAACCCCCAAATTACATCCAGTTTCACTTGCCTTTTTTTGACAGTCTCTTGTGGCACAACAGCCTTGGCCAGCATTTCCTTGTATATTGGAGACTTTAAATAGCGGCCATAGGAGTCCTACTAGGAGAAAAAAGAGAAACTGGTAGTTATGGGCTGCAAACACCCTCATTAAAATCACCACCAAATACAGCTGCTCAGGAGTCAGGGAGGCTGGGAACTAGATAATCTCCCCCAGCAGCCCAAGGGACTTTGCATCTTTCAGGCAAATGTAGCTATTTAAACCAATACCCTTTCATCTTGGTGTAAAATTCCCAAGATCTTCCATCTCACAGTAAAGCTTCCCAGGTATGAGCCAGACAAAAAGGCCCGAATTGAGCTGAGCCCAGGCCAGTAGTGTCTCACAGTCATTGCAAGGTGAGGTGCTCGTGTTGCAGGAGCCATACTTTTCAGCAACTGGCAAAAATCTGTATAGTTCTGCTGCTTTCAGTGTCAATGTGCATTAGCTGCTGCTCTGGCCCACAATGCTCCTTCCTGATAAGTGTATTTTGTATTGCTCAGAGGGCGGAGCTACGGGTTATTTGTGGTCACCATGATCTAATGAAAGCCGTGATATACTGTATGCTGACATCAGTCCGCAGCCTGCTGCATCAGACCTAAAAGAATGGCATCTATCAACATAACTGCAGAAATTTGTGTAAAAAAAAGTCAGTAAAACTTGAGATGGGTCATGTCTGGTTATGCTCTTGGTACAAAACTCATGTGGTTATATCACAATTGCTACTACCTTTCCCCACCCACTGCTGAAGTCCAGTTGGATACAGGCATCCCACCACAGGGATACCTGATGTGACACACACAGTGGTACTAACTGAATAAAGTTAAAGGATTTGTTCAAGCTTTGAACGAGCTGGTGACCAAGCTGGCATTAGAAAGCAGGACTTCCAGCAGACGCCTGACCTCCACCACCCTGGGGACATGCTGGCTTAGAGGGAAGAAGCAGCAGCAAAATACAAGGCCTGAACCAGTGCTTGCTGAAGTCAGCAAATCTAAGGGATTTTCAAACAAAGGCAACTTGAAAGTGAGAGCTGATGGCACACAAAGGCATGGAAAGGCCCAGAGAACTGGAATCCCCCTAAGGCTTTGGAAACAAATAACAAACCTTTTTCATCAGCATGTAAATGTGGGTCTGAGCAGCATCTAAAACATAACGATGAGGGTGCTTGAGGCCTTTGACTGTGATGCCCATTGTCGTGCCATCAATGTTAATCCAGCGCCTTGCTCCTGGAGCCAGGAAGAGCCTGCAAGGAGGAGGAATCAACAGTGCCATTAACAACTGGAGAATTCCTGGAGACACCTCTGTCGATTCGTGAAAGGAAAAGTCCCTTCAGCTCCCCACTACAATTTGCTGTCCTGATTTTGGGCAGTTGATCTCCTCTTCAACAGTCACTTCCTCTTGCACTGCTAACACACAACGTAAACCAAATTTTAGCCAACTGGAAGCAAAAAGGGTCTCTCCACTCTCCTTGTGGCAGCCCCAAAATCTCCGCTATGCCATACCTCTATTTAAATTGCATGCTAAGACCCAAATGTAATAGTGGAGAACAGAGAGGAAAAGTAACTATATAACAAAACAATACTTAGGCTTTCATCTTCCCGAGCTCCTTTCCTACATGGGGACATAGGACTGCCACATTGACAGCTTAGAAAGAAAAGTCTCAGGAATAAAAAACTTGGAGAATGACAATGTGTCAAGTAGGTGCTGGGACTCATGTAGAAAGAGTTTAAGAATGCAATATTATCACTCACTTGTAAATTTCTTCTGCTTTTTCTTTGACCTTGGATTGGTCTCCATACTTGAGATCCTCACAGGCTTCCCAGAAACTCAGATTCTCTCCTGCATAACAAGGATGCGGTCAGCAGAGAACAAGACTGAGGAAAACATAATCCCATTTATTAACTCCTAAACTAAATTTGTTTGACTCCATATGTGTTGGCCCCAATTCAGTCTCTCCAATTCTTACAGCCACCTTGAAATTCCCCTTGGGACCGAAGGAGCAAAACAACTTTCCTCTGCTCTCTGCTTAGGGACAAACATCACCTGTAAGAACTTGTGAATCCAGCCACTTCCAGCTTGCCTGGGAGCAGTCTCTCCGCACAGGGAGTGCCCTGGGCTGTATTTTGTGTCCTGTGCCACTAGATGGTATTGCATGCACTGGCTGCACAGCCGCTGCCTCCAAAGTCACTTCTCCAGCCTTTACTTCGTGACTTTGTCATTGTCTCAGCACACAGCACCTACTGCAAAGGCATGGATTTCCAGCACTGCTCTGTCTCAGCTGTGCAGTGTCGTGCTGTGTGGCAGAGGCAGAGGCAAAGAGAGAGACACAACAGACCCACCGCTGAACTCCTTCTTCAGGAAGAGCTGGAAGTTCTGCCGACCTTTCGGGTCCCGTATCAGCTCACTGAAATTGAAGGCCCATCGCTCCACACGCATTCTGGTGGGGATTTCCACTCTGCACAAGTTGAAAACAAACAGCACTGCCAGTTTCATGTGGCCCATCTAATTGGCAGATTAATTAAAACCAAAATGCCCTTTGCTGGAATGCCAAGAGACTTCTCAGCACACTCTGTTTTCCAGAATGCTGTAATGAGCTCCTGAAGTCAGCCCACTAAGTAAGCTGTAATTAAACAACTTGGTACACAGTGGGATGAGGATTTATCTCGGATTTATGCTGCTCTCACAATGACGGCCCAGCTTTGCCGGAGGTTTGACTCAGTCCTGTTCTGGAGGAGGCACTGGTTGTTGCCCAAAGCTTTGCTTCTCATAAAGGCATTCTGTGAAGGAATCCTTTGGGGCTATCTAATGGGATATTATCACTCTAACAGGATTGCTGGTCTCAAATGAGAACCAGTAATACGTTGCGTGCTTCAAGCATAGATATGCCACTGTATAATTAGGAAATATGATACGAATGGAAAAACCAAGGGAGACCTCTGAGAAGGGACGAACAGCCAGTATGTGCCTCCAACCAAACTCTTCCTAAGAAATCAGCCTGAGGTGTGTGCAAAGACTAAGGACGAGGAGTTGAACCCTGAATTGCTACACCATTGGCAGCACCTACGTTAGCAAGGTTAACACTAAACCAAGTGCTATACCTGAGCGTAACTGGCCATATTCCATTCCTGTGCTAGTAAAAGTGGACTTCACTCATCCAAGGGGAGGATTAGACCCACTCAGTGGGGGCTGAGTGCATACTCCCATCATCAGTTTAGGAATTTCTGCAATGTTAAGGAAGGCTTCACTTGAAGAAGGTAATGCTGGAAGTTCAGCATGGAGTATTCCCAAGAGACAGTTTCTTTAGCATGGCCAAGCTATGTCAGAAAGGGAACGCTTCCCTGCTCATGATCAGAGACCAGATATCATGATAAAATCAGTAGTTCCCTTTTCTGATTTCTATCAGCATAAAGGTCAGTGTAAACCACAAGCTGGCAAAAGAATACAAATACATACAGCTTTGCATTGAGATCCCAGAATTCGGGGTCATCTGTTACCCAGGGGTTGCTGGGGAGACATCCAGACAGGACAGGATCATTGGAGAGGAACTGCTCAGAGTACTTCACAAGCCTGCGAGTAAATCCAACAAAATCAAAACATTAATTTAAAGGCAGAATTGCAGCCACCCCCATTACAACCAAATAAATGGTTGAACAGACTATAGACACCTTCAGATGTGCAGCCCTGTCAGCACAGGGGTCTGGAATGTGGCCCCTGCCTTACTAGAAAAATTGATTCATCAGCTTAGTTAATCTTTTCCATTTCCCAAACAGTAATCTCCTGGTTGTCTTTCAAAGCACTGATTTTGTCAGTTCAAGCGCAGAGAGATACAAGACTCTCTGCCATCACCTCCTTTTGCCTCTTCATTTCAAGAAAGTGGGACTAAGCCCTCAAACGGCTTCTGTCTCCTTCTCCAGGCAACTGGAAAAGGCCTGATCCTGCACCATTTTTGCCACACATTACAGAGAGGAAAGTGCCAGAGAAGAGGAAAGCAAGTGCTGCATTTGCTTGGAGCGGGTTCTCTACAGCCTTCCCATGGGGCGTGGGAGAGCCCAGGGAGCTCCAGGAGAGGTGAAGGAGTGCTGAGGGCACATCCCGGCTTCTCCTTTCCACCACTCACCTACCGCACAGCTCATTCCTCTGCAAATGACTCTGAGGGCTTGGCAGAAAGCAAAAATGTCTATATCCTAGCAGGAACCAGACAAACACTTCTCCTACCTTCTAAGTTGGCCAGACTTGTAATTACAACTGATTTCACTAATGTCCTGGAATTTTAGCTTTCTCCTCCCTCTTTCATTCTTGAAAAAATCATCTGTTTTCTGTGTTTAAAATTCCTTCCAGGCCAAACTGCTTTCATGTTCTCAAAGCAGGGAGTGCACTGTCCAAGGACCCACTGCTAACAGGCACCTTGGCATAGATCCTGCAATTATACAATGCTACTGCACAAAGCATACCACAGGTTTGGCACAGAAGTGCTTGATCCTATCTTCTCACTGGAAATGCGAAGGCATTCAGCACCTGCATAATCCACTCCAATCTATATATTCTAATCAAGCTACAAATATAAACCTGTCAACTCCAGTAACACTGCTCTGTCCTTTTAATGATTAGTGCTTTGCAGCTCCTCCTAAATCAATGCAATGCTCTGATGTGTGTCCACTATGTAGTTGCTGCTCTTACCCTCATCAATAACCATTTGATTTGGACCCAATCCTGCAACTGAGATGGAGATCCAAGTTTCCTGAGGATTTTTTGATCCAGGTGATAGACATTATCCATCAGAAGACTAGAACTAAAGTGTACAAAGCTCCATTGCCAAAGAGTTAAGCACCACAAAATTCCTGGAAGGTATTCGGGTGTCCCCAGCTCCAGCTCAGTTTGTAAAATTGAGGCAGGAGAGTTTCAAGTGACCTGGGAGTCAATGACAGATTAAATGAGCAGAACTGCTGGTGCCTTGCAAGTTGTGGTTCTCTGAAGACAGCACTGCTTCCCAGACTCTTCCTCCCGTTTCATTTATCCATGACTGTCTTCTCCCAGGGAACAGGCCTGAGCAACTTGTTTATCTCAGATCTGATATGAATCTCTGGGTGGCAATGACTATGTAAAACAGATCAGTGGTGTGGACTGCATCTCTAGGCAACTGGCCAGCACGTAAGACTCCAGGTAAGAAATGCCTGCGGCAAACGCACTAATGGCTTGTGCTAGGACTTTGCACTTAATGGGCTTCATCAAGAATCTGATCAGGAAACACTCCCACCGAGAAGAGGAATTGCTAATTAATTGCTTGGATGTTCATGGAGTGTGTTCCTTCATAATACAGAATAACCAGAGACTTACCCAGCTCTGCTGCCTTCTGGTGAGCATCACCATATAAGCAAGACTTGCTGGGGCCAAATCCAGCCCAGCAGGCTGGGGACCAGGGACAGGAGGGTCACTCTGTCCCTGCTGCTTACTCGTCCCACACAGTAACAGGCACAGGATGGACACACTGCTGCATCCTTGCAAGACAGCCTCCACGCAGCTGCTTTTCCAGATGGCAGAGCTGTGCTGGGTCCCAAGCACCGCAGTCCAGTCCTGACCAGTCTGAACATCTCTTGATTTCAGAGGGAATCTCAACCGAGAGGCTGGCACTGCTCTACAGATATTCACACTAAAGCTCCCCTTAGCTCCAAGGGAGACTCTTCACCATCACTGGGACTCTGACCCTTCCTCTGCCTTATGCCTCCTGGCCCAGGCAACACACAGCCCAGACAACACAAACAACACTGCGTGTGGCCACCACATCGATTCCCCTGACTGAGTCACCAGCTGCCAGAGCAGATAGCTTAATCATCTCATTAGGAGATGAGCGCTGAAGACTAATTAATGTGTGGACAGAAGGAAATCAGGACTTACCCTCCAAGAGAGACAGAAGATTTCACTCTGGACTTCATGATGGCCTGCTGATAGTACATGATCTGAGAGGGATCAGACACATCCACGGTTAGAAGCATGGAGATGTGAAGACAAGGCCATCTATCTGGACTTCAAACATGCTCTCTCCAAGGTAGTGAGGCTAACTACAACAGGGACTGCTTCTTCCCTAATTATTGGATATCCAAGGAATCAGAGAATCCCTAAACTGTCTTAGTAAAACGGCTGTTCTCACTGAGCTTATTGCAAATGTCAGAACAGCATTTTGCAATGTGCAAGTAATTAAAAAGCACTCCCCATGCTCTATAAAAATTGGATAATAGCTACCATTCTAGGCACCTACAAATGCTCTGGATGATTTAGCATGTAATTATCATTGATCCTTGGCTGTTTCTACACTGGCGCCACTGGATGTATCTCCTACAATTTCCCCACCACTAATTTTAATCTACTGGATATTAGCCCTGGTGTCTGTCCTTGCTTGAGCCTTCCCATCACTGGGAGAGCTGCTGGCTGTCTGCAGTGGGAGGTACAGTGGCAGGAAATGTCCCAAAAGCACATTGACCAAAAGCTTCATGGGGCAGAGACTCTGCCAGCAAAACCCAGGTGTTTTTAAAACAACTTATCCCCTGCAAAGGGGGCTTTGAGCCCCCATGCAACACTGACATAAGCAATACACACAGGACGAACACCTAAAAGTGAGGGAAGGACCACTTACCTCTCTCCTATAAACATCCATAGTTTTTTTCTGTAAAATAAACAAAAATCATTAAATTTGGATGGGTGCTTTCACTTGCCTTTTTTGAGACATGAAAACACCGTTGCACGGCTGCCATTGTGCAGCACTCTCCAATTAATTCTCATTACAATTAAAATCAAACACAGCAGCTCAGCTAATCAGGGTATCATCAAAGCTAAGAGCATCCACACACCGTAAATTGTTCCATTAGCTGTATTTACTGTTTAGCATTGCTTCTTCCATCACAGGCTGCCTGTATGCCTTCAATTAAGGGGTTATTCTAATGGAGCTAAAATAGATTCGTTTACAAGACACAGATTAGATCATTCAATATTAGCTAAAGGAGACAGGAACCAACACATTGCAAAATATAAACACCACAATTAAAAGCCTCAGAAGCAGTATCTGCTGTGCAAAGGGTACTTATGTTGTGATTTGAATAACTCAGACTATGTTACATGTCATCCACAAATGAGCAAGCAATTGAAGGCACGAAATTAACTGCAGGGTGTTTATTCACACAGCTTCCTTTGAAGCACAGTTATTTTGTGTGAATTAAACTCAAGGAGGGAGAAGGAAAGACAGGCTAAGTCAGGGATGCTCCCAGCAAGCCTTTAACGGCTTATGCAGTGTTTCAGTTCTTCATCTCCCGTTTTAGCCAACGGGATCTGCATCCCAGAATTATTCTATCAAACTAACCCTGTGGCAGACATGGGCCTGCAGAGTGCCTTGGTGAAGTGCAGTTTGTGAGTGATGAGGGATGAAGCATCTGGTATCGAATGGCACAGACAGCCTGCTTCTCCCATCTTCTCACCAGAGAACCTACACCCTGAGCTGCCCCTATTTTGGGAAAGGCAAGACACTCTCCCAGGGCTGCTTTGTGAGGGGACCATCATGGGGACACTGGTGCAGATCTGCTTTTGCATTTTAACCATTGTCACTAGTCTTGCTCATGAGGGACAACCTATTCTCTATATGGAAGAAAAATATGCACATTGTGCTGAAACTTGGTTGGTTTTGAGAGGGTGCACTCACCATTTCAGCAGCAGGAGCCAGATACGCAGCAGATCAGCCAATCTGTACAGCACTACCATGAAGCCAGCCCATCTGATCTGAACACAAACCTAGCCTGGCCAGTGTAGTACTAACAGAAATCCTCACTGTGGCATTACAAAAGGAAGAAGCTTTTTCCGTTGGAGATATCATGACCAGCTCTGACTGACTGCAGTGCACATAATCTCAGCAGGGACAAACAGGAAAGCAAACAGTAGCTGCATGAGCAGCGATGCTCTGCTGGCCACACACAAGGAACAGCGTGCAAGGGGATAAGCGCTGACACATCAGGGGGAGGAAAAACCTCTTGGACAACAGGATCTTTGGCCACAGGGCTGTACAGCCTCCCTTGCCAATTCAAAGCCTCCTGGGACATCTTATAAATGATGGAGGACACACAGACTAAAGAACAGCTTTTCACCCTATAGCTGTACCCCTGATGCCAGGCCAGCTTCCATGTAGGCACCACTCCTTCCCCCATTTCCACAATGTCATCATTGTTTCAGATAGACTGTAGAAATAGAAGGAAAAAAAAATACCACCTGCTTGTGCGGAGAAATTTGCTGCATTTACTGTCCTAGAACCGTCCTCTTTACAGAACGTTGTTTCTGTTTCAGGCCAGCTATTTCCTGCACAATAGGAGTTCACTAGTTCCCCGGGGAACCCGAGGCCCCATCAGATTTACAAGTGGCAGCTGAACTGTTCCATTTGATGGAACTTAATTGTGGCTAGGGAATTTACTTTAGGAAAATCAACATGTTAAAATCATTAGATGGTTTTAAAAAGCCCCTAATTTCTTCCTCTGTTTTGTCAAGTGGGTGCCTCAGACAGGCCTGGTGCAGTGGGGTGAGGACAGGTGGATGCTGGCATAATGGCTTGAATGCAGCTCACGTGGCAGTAAAGTTGTGTTATCTTCTACAGGGGTCTTAGAGGCAGGCAGCAAACCACACACACACGAGACAAACAGCTGGTGGGAAAGAGAAAAAGAATACAGTAAGTTAAATGTCATATAGAGCAAGAAAGGCATGAATTAAAATGCCATCACAACAGAAAAATTATATGTGGGTGAGTAAAAATCAAAGCTAATGTCATGTCTGCAAACAAGGAAAGATTTTTTTTTTTTTTAAAGTGCAGCCTACACCAAGGATCCCCTCCCACCACAGCCTGAGCATGTAGGTCAGTGCTCTGGACAGCTGGTCCTGGGAAAGCCAAGGGGCTTTGGTGGGGTGCTCCGAGTGGGGACGGGATTTGCCAAGGCTCGCCCAGAAAAGAGAGCTACGTCACGAGAAGGGCTGAGCATCACTGAGTAGTGGCACACACTGAACTGGAGTGGCACCAAAGAGAAGCCCAGCACTGAACACCCTGCTGAGCGCTGCAGGTACTGGCTGTGCTCAGCCTTTTCCAGTTCTCAAATCCACAGTAACTGGGAAGGATCTCAGCTATTTCACCCCAGAGCTGCATGTAATTTCATTTCCCTTTCTCCCACAGTGCTCCCATCACCAGTTTCCAGCTTCACTGCTGATACAAGGGACCCCGAATACTCTGTGTGTCCTATTGAGCACTGCCAGTTGTCCCCACCATCTGACCCATCCTTACCCCCGGATACAGAGAGCAGCAATGCTGAGGTGCACCGTACCACCCCCATTTGGAAGGAAATAATATTTGGAAAAGAGTAATTTCTTATAATGAGATTAATTTTGCAATGCCCTTAATGAGTGACTTATCGCAATTACCGTGGATAAGCTCCCCAGCCCTGCAGGCTTCAAATCAAAATGGCAATTAGTGAAAGACCTCGGTCTGTCTCAGGCGAGTGCCACGTCCTGTTAAACATCCTCCTCCCCAAGACACACAGCAGCACTTGGACACCCTGCATAGCCTCATCAGACCCTGCTGCCACCAGCTAAGTGCTCTCCATGAACACAGGCAGTGGCTGCAAAGCTCAGCTGGGAGCGAGCCAGGACCTGCTGAAGAGCCCTGCGTCTGGAGCCGATCCACATGGCTGAAGCCACGAGCTCCTACAAGAGCTGGGACATCTGCTAATTTCCAGCTAACCATTCGCATGGACCTCCTCTGCTCTCAGTGTGGGTCTTCCTGACCACATTGTGGAGATAATGGTCATTATGTTTTTGCCTATCTGGCCACCATTCAGTATTTACAGAGGCCATAAACAGCTGGACAACAGCTTTTTTATGTACGCCCTGATGGAGCTTGGAGTGAAGAACAAGCACAGTCCACTTATCCAGAGCTCATTTTAGACCAGGGCACTGCAAATCACACCCACACTCTGCCCTGAATGCTGCAGTGCTCTCTGTCCATGCATGCAGCTCGGCAAGCAGCAGGGGTAACCACAGAGGGATGACCACGGAGATCCTCTGCAGAGCACCAGCCACTGAGCAGGGGGCAGCGCCAGCACAGCTCGGCCTCCCTCCGCAGCTCACTTTATTGCAAAAACCTGTGGGAACCGTCTCTCTGACACCGCAGTGGCAAACAGCACTCTGGCATGCACACAGCTCTGTTTCTGCACATGCAAACACCTCTTCTCGGGTGCAGATGTGGGACTTTCCCTACACTCAGCCAGCTGAGAGCCCCACACACCAGAGGCAAATTCTGAGTCTAGTATAAGACCGTCTCAACATGCATCTCCACTGTGCTGGTGCTTCCAGCCCAACAGCTGGAAATCAGATCCATCACAGTCCATATGCCCAGTTTTGTTCAAATTGCTGGTTTTCCCGTCTTGTTTATCTGCTACTGACCCTGTTATTTCAAAAGATGTGATGGATGCAGCAAACGTTCTGAGTTTATCAGGCAGCCAAATTGACAGAGACTTATGAAATTAAAGGACAGCAATGACTATGATGATCCGTGGCTGCTTTGTTGTGTACAAGAAGCCAGGGCATTTCATTCAGTAGTCCCTGAATCTAGCACAGTGATTTTTGGCTAATCTAAAGCACCTTTCAGAAAGACTCTCTGGTTACAGAAGAAGGCAAAAGCTGAGTGTGTACCTGCAGGCGAATCAGCGGGCTCTGGCAGTTGCCTGGTAACTCACTGAGCAGTGAGGCTCGATCATGAGCCTGAGACCTGGGTAACAAAAGGCTAAAGCATCCCTTAATTAGCTGCTCAATGCACGGCTACTTCTGCCTTACTCCTCCTGCCCAACTACAACTCCTAACTCATTACAACCGAGAGGGATGCCCATGGGTCAGTAATAAAAGTCCCTTTCAAAGGAGTGGGATGTTTGGCTGAGCACCTGTTTATCCCCAGAGGACTCTCTGAATTAGGGAGGGAGCAGCCCACCAAAAGGTCTGAGGCAAGTGAGAGAGAGATGTTCATGCCAATATCAGCTTCAAAGAAGTCATTCTGATGTCAGAAATTAGTTATCACCAGTAATATGTTCTTTCTCAGCTGCCAAGATAAAAGAAAACTAATTGGCCAACAGAGTGAAGCTAAATTGAGCGGGAGCAGAGACACAAATCAAATAAGTGGCTGCTGGATTCATGCACTCATTTTCAGCTCTCATCATTTCACCCATGTCAGAGACAGAATCTTGGCCCACAGAAAACACCAGTAAAATTCTGCACTGCCTTCAGCAGGGGTAAGATATGGCCAACAAAGCACAGTCCAGCTCAGCATTTAACTAGCAGAGCTTGGGCCATCCTTTCTGCTCACCAAAGGCTATTAAGCCACAGATGTTTGTGAGAGCAGTCTGAAGAAATAATAATAATAATAGGTTAGTCCAAAGGTGGCTTTACGTGGGCTTTTGTCTGTCTCATATATTGTCAATCACTTTTTCAAAAGCAAAAAGAGGAGTAAGAAGAACCTTCCCTCTTCAATGCACCCTCCACCCTCTTCAGCTCACCCTCCAGAGAGGAGGCATAGCTCAGAGTTTAAAGGAGAAAAGCAGTGAAGTCACCCCAAAGCTAGCGTCCTTTGGCTCATGCCCTCCTTGGAGCTTCTGCTGATGGGAGAAATCAACCATCTCTCTCATGTCCAGGGTGGGAACTGAACAGAGATCACTCAGCTCACTTCCTCTGTCTACCAAGCAGCTGGCAGACAGCTACAGGCTTCCAGACCGTTTGCAAACCTAAAATCTCTTTCTATGTCAGCTGTAAAACTGTGGGCGGGAAGTTGGCTTACTGTTCTTTTCCATCCCTCTCCCTTTTCTCCACTCCTTTTCTCTTTTTTTTTTTTTTTAAAAAAAAAGGCTTTCAGCAGCTGCTACTTACAGCAAGAAAAAATAAAATACACCCCAACCCTACATTTTGCTCATTTTCAGTCTCTATAGCAACAGGACACAGTTGGCCAAAGCAATTATCCTGCCTCTGGCTGTTGAGATGTTCAAAGGCTGTTATAAAAACAAGAAGTTGTGGGAATACAGTGAGTGTGATTACAGTAACATTTGCATTTAATTGCTGAGAGACATTTGACTTCACTTCCAAATGAACACCATTAAGTGCGCAAATGCAAAACTGCTTAAAAGAACTGATGGAGAAAGAGAAGAGCAGCTCCAACTCTCCATCCATTGACTGTATGTGTCTTATTGTGGACTCTGAACCAGTCTCACCCATTACAGCCTCCACGTTCTCTGTTCATTAATTCTGTTTCTTTATGGTCTAGCTATAAAATATGCATTCTTGGGCAACATTATGTCTCCTATCCAACACACCAGCTTCTCTGCTTTCTTGCCACACATTACCATTTTGGAGGTATTCTGTCACTTTATTTTAACCCTGAATCTTTCCTCTGATTCCCAACTCCATGCAGTGTTCATTCAGCACTAATAAAAAGGCAGCAACAAGCATCTGAAGGTAGAGGATTCCTTAATTCAGCTTCACCAGCAGAGAAAACATGTCCTGTGGCTAAACACTCACACTTACTGGTGTGGCAAGAAAGCTGACAAAGTATTTTCAAGCCAAAAGATGCTGCCAAAGCCTATTGTGAGGGCCCCACCCCCTAGACAACGAAATGGCTTCAACTTCTGGCCTGTTTGGCTGTCACGGCTGAGCTGACTCGCTCAGCCTGCGGTGCCCAAAAAACCACAATCCCAGGGATATTGTCTGGGTCCTCCCAAACAAATTCAGTAGGTGTGAAACAAAAACCTGTCTCACCTGGTTTACCTTATTTTCATTGGGATCCGTTACGCGGTCTAATCCATACTCTAGGACGTCTAGCATGCCAGGCTGTTATGAACAAGAAACATCAATAGCTTTGTAACGCATTTGTTTTGAAGTTTGTGGTTCACACAAATGCATGATAAGACCCCTGAGCCCCAGAGGGCTCCACTGCCAGCAGCTCCCGGCCAACAGTGCCCTGGAGGAGCTCTGCCCCCCAAATCTGGCATCGCTCCCCTCCAAGCATGGGTGCTGCAGCTAGACCTCCCTCCCTTGCACCTTTGAAAGCAACCAAGGAGAAAAGTGTGAACCCAGGGCAGGCCTAGGCTGACCCCTTCCTCAAGAAACAGCGACAGGGTGCACAGCCCAGAGGCCATGCCCATGCCCGTGCCCTTGATGTGGGGGAGTTTGTTCCATGTGGCTGCAGGGAGGGCACCCGAGGCATTAAAGCCACATGCCATCATCCTCTACTTACAGGAGTTCGGTTCACAAGCCAGTAGGCTCTCTCCTGGCAGTCCAGGGCATACCTGTCTGCTTTCTTCCGCTCCTTCCCTGCCCTGTGAAGCCAAGAACAGGATTTAACTCTACGAGGGGAATTCATTAATTTTGCTCTCCTAAAACCAGTGGGATGAGAAAGGGGGTACACCTCCATTCTTCCCTGCCCCGTGGGTCCCACTCTGACTGCGCAATGCTCTGATGCAGCCTCCTCACCACATCTTACCCCAGCTAATTCTGGACTGCAGATCATGCTGTTCACATGGCCACACGTGACTGTAGCTTTTGAGAAATCATCATCTTCCTGAGCTCAGCTGGGAGCAGACACATCCTCTTTTGATTAGACAGACAGCTCTTTGGTAGAGTTTTATGCTAACAACCCGCTACTTGCGGTCAGTCCTGCTGCCTCGTGTTTATCCATCTCTGATGTCCCCAGGCACTATCTGAGGACTGCCACACAAAGATACATCCCGGACACATCTCATCCCCATCTCACAGTAAAGGGAGGCATTTCTCACAAAAATGATTTGGAAATGGTACCAAGCAGTGTTCCCAGGCATGAAAACTCAAATCACCTCTACTATTAAACAGAAGAAGCACCAGCATGGTTTGGGCTTGGACCAACTAATTCTTTCCCAGACAACTCCTGGGCACAGTTTGGGACTCAGCATGGGCAACGGAGCATTCCCAAAAGGCTGTTTGCATGTGGCCACTCTGCTGTGGTTAACAGGGTGGATGCGGGCTGTTCTGCACCAGTCTGCCCCGACATCATCATCAAACAGCCTCAGATGTGTTTAATCTACTAGTTCAGACATCGTCTCGGTATCTAACTTTAAAACTGCATTTGGCATCTCTTAGCCCAAGTCTGACCTCAATTTACAAGAACAACAGTCTTGTGTTTAATGAGACAGTTATCTGATGAGCTGTATTCTGACGACTTGGCTACCATCCCAGTGAAGACAGAAATGCTGCTGAACAGCAAAGGCAGTGCCTGCCATGCTGGGAGGTAAAAAAGGTAAAAGGAATACACAAAAGTAGGAAAGATCCTATCTCCAAAGGAGTAATCCCATCTCATGTTTGCTTTCCTGGGAATTTGAAGGATTCAGCACCTAAAGTCAAGTCATTTTGGCTGGATGCCTAAGTATGCACTTCAGAGTTTTCTCCAGAAGTCCCTACTGGGAACATTTACTGCTTCTTGATTCAGACCATTCAGTTCAGCTGTGAGACCTGTGCAAGCAATAGTTGAACCAGACCAATAACAGGTCCTAAGTCCAGTGGCCTGAGCCACAAATGCTCATGGACAACCCTGAGCTAAAAGAAGCTGTCTCTAATGAGGGCTTGCATGCTGCAGCATCAGCCCTCGGCTTCTTCAGGGAG
Source organism: Ibidorhyncha struthersii (assembly GCA_013398815.1). NCBI lineage: Eukaryota > Metazoa > Chordata > Aves > Charadriiformes > Charadriidae > Ibidorhyncha > Ibidorhyncha struthersii. Next base: position 74,882 of record VZSZ01000510.1, on the reverse strand, counting down.
CCATATCAGGTGCAAAATCTAAACCTCCCCTTGCACACTTACGCATGTGCAAGAACCATTTGCAAAGAGGCATGCGCATGTGTCAGCAGGAGAGGCACCCACCCCCACCTCTGCTCTCACTCTCACAAACCACACCGATTCTGTGTCTTTGGAGGACAAACGCCAGGCGGGGAGAGAAATGCAGGTGCAGTGGGCGAGGGTGAAGCTTTGGAAGCAAGGGTCACGTCGTTTGAAAACAACTGAAATCCTTCACTCACAAAGTGTGAATTGAACAAAGTTTTCTTGTTAAATGGAGGAACCCCAAGCTGATACGAAAGGCAGGTTTGTTTCACAGTCTTGAGGGGCACTTGCAAGTTATTTTAAAGCTGCAGTTTATGTTCTTAAACTGTAATTTAACTGTGTACTAAGACAGTGAAGCTCTGCCTCCTCATACCCTCCCCAGTGATGCAAATACGGGAATGCAAGTCAACTCACTTATACTGCTCTTTGGCCTGCATAATAACAAAATCCCACTTGTAGTTTATTTTTTGATTGAGCATGTTGTAATGTTCCTGGAATAAAAATAAAAAAAGCAGTTAGTGTGAAAATTCTGGACAAGGCGCTCCCATGCTAGGGTTTCTTGACTCTCCATAGCTCAACTAGGCCAGGCTGGCAACCAAGCCAAGAAATCTGGATTGTTCTGAACATAATTACATGAATTGCAACAGTTCAAAATACCACTGCAAGGAGAGAAATTATCCCCATTAAAATTATCATTGACTTCAGAGTATTTTCCTGTACTGGCCACTTTTTCACTTCCAAAATTTTGGCTTTTGACACTGCTGGAGTAACACCTCATGCAATTGAAGAGGTTATTTTTTGCCACTCTACATTCATTAGCATCAGAGGGCTAAAGCTATAGCAAATGAGGGGCTTGCAATGGAACAAATACATCTCCTTACCTTTTCATATTCTTCTAAAATCCCTTTCCTCTTAATGTTCTTCTTTGCTAGATAAATTGCTGTGGAAGGAGAAGCAAATAAGCAGTCAGTTATACTTAGACCACCAAATCCAAGATTAATTACAAATTTACCCACATGAACAAACACAGGAATTTTTGTTACAATATCTTCCCAGGTGTGAGCTCCAAGCTCACAAAAGCTCACTGAAGAAACATGAACTTGATGCTTTCACTTTGTCACTGATGCTTCACGAGGCAGTGCCCAGGCTGGGAGCAGCCATGCAGAATGGATGGCATGTGCCTTCTGCCGGCAGTCACTCCTCCTTCGGGAATTCAGCCAGGGTTTCACAGGTCAAAGGATACTGGACTAAATCTTTAAGATGTTGAAGTTCTACAGAGGTGTGTTCAGAGGTATCCCTGCCCGTGGCAGGGGGCATGGAACTAGATGATCTTTAAGGTCCCTTCCAATCCAAAGCCTTCTATGATTCCATGATTCAGACTTTGACCTCCAAGTTTTCTAAACATAGGCCAATGTTTTGTTCACAGTTCTATTAAAAACATTCCAATCTAAAATGGGCTTTTTTTTTTTTTTTTATTTCTCCAGAAGATCTACAGTGTAATGTAGATAAAAGCCACAGAGGACAATCCAGGAATAAACAAATCAGTCTGTGAACTACACAGCCCGCAGGAGCGAACCAAGCTGATCAGCCCAAGGTTCATGATCAGCCTTATAATAAAAAGCATTATAAAGGCAACAAAAGATTGATATGGAAAGAGCCATCAGGAGATATTGGGAGCCACTGTGCATTACATAAAGAAAGAACTATCTCTGAATGTTGGGCTTGATCCAATCTACAGGAAGACTGTCTTGGGCTCAGATCCAGGAATACACTTAACTACTCAGGGAAATCTAACCTTCTGTTTAATGTCTTCCCTACCCAACAGGCAGTGTTCCAGTCAAAGGATCTTAGTGGAACGTAGAGAAGCTTAAACACTTTCTCTCATCAAGGTCACCACAAGGCGATCACATCCAGAGCATTCCCTCAATTCAGCATTACTGAGAATTATTCACAAAATAGAATGAAAGAAAACGCAAGGGCTGGTCATTGCATGTGGACACACAGAAGAAAAAGATGAACAGGAAACATGGTGCAGGACTGCATGCACAAACACAAGGGCTTGCACTATGCTTCCTAAACATGTACAATGCTATCACCTACCATAGTCTGTGTCATCAGCAGGCCAGCTCTGCGTGGGCCAGAAGTAAGGGGTCTGCAGAAAAACAAGCCTTTCGTTAGCGCACAGTAGCCCTGAACTCATGCGATGAGGCACGCAGCACCACCCACACTGGTGGGAGAGGAAAGTTCTCCTCTGCTACGCTCAGAGCCTCAGCTCCCTAGATGCCTGTCAGCTCACACGGTGGTGCAGGCCAGCTACAGCAGGAGACTCGAGGTCAGCAGACTGCCAGTGTCAAATCTACTCGTGCTCTGCAGTCAGTTAACATGGCCAACCTCTCACTGCTGCCTGAGCACTCAGACAGGGATGCTGGAGCCCAGTTTGGCACCATGTGGGAACCAGACTCCTCATTCAAAGTGCAAATGAGGGTACCCTAATTTCCCATTGCAGTGGAAACAGTCCAACCATGAACCTTGATAACATTCCATTATTACTGTGCTTTCTGCATATCTATTATTCAGTCTCCCCAGATCGTTATATTTTCAACCACCGATTCCATTTGCTACTTTAAGATCTGGAAGGGAACACACATTTGGAAAAAAGCACAGCTATTCTGAAGTTGAACGAGTATGCTAATTTAGTTGAAAGAAGTATCACAGTTTGCTTGTAAACTGTAGTCTGACACAGAACTGGGGGGACTGGCATGAGGCTTCTCTGTGGAGCCCTTCCTCCTTTCTCCTGTATGCTGAATAATTAGCATGGCTACACAGCATAGCCTCATGACTACAGCTCCTGGGGAATTGCCCCAGCTGCCTGTTTTTAAAACTAGTGCTGAACTCTCTCTCAATGGCTTTAGAGAAGATGCAACTCACTTGAAACCTGTACAGGCTGCCATCTGTCTTAAGGGTGAGATTCTTTGGCTCCTGAAGAGGATAGATGTAGCCATATTTGACAAACAGGTCCCCCAGGTGGAGTGCCTCTGAAAATGGAGACAGCAGATGTTTTGATTGCACAGAAACACTGCACTGGAATTTAAAAGTGAGCTGCTACTTAGGAGAGAAGAATTTATCTAAGAGGTTTTGTCTACAGAGACCTTAAAGTTTTACAGCTCAAAGCTGAAAAGCCTCAATTTTTACATAAAAATACCCACCTTCCTCAGTGATCTGCAAGCGTTGGAGAATCCACTGCAATATATCATTACCTGTAAAGCAAAGAAAATGTCAGGTCTTGAAATTAGGAGTGTGCCAAAATCCATGGGCAAAAACAAGCCTCTTCCAGTCCTCATCCCTCACTGCGCTCCGGATCTCACTGAGTGCACAGACCCCTTCTTGCAAACATGCTTTCAAATGCTCCATGCAAGAGAAGCGGAGATAAAATGCACTGCTGGTCTCTCACTGGCCATGCTGTCGGTTCAGGCTTTCTCCTGACCAAGCAAGCATCAGTCCCTGGGAGAGGGAGCCCGAGGCAGGCACTGACCTCAGGATGGCACAGCATGAGTGTACAGAAGCACACGTGGCCTAAGCAACACTTAAACCCTCATCATTGGCTTACAAAGGACTTAAGCAATGCAACAGCTTTCGCGCCCATGGAAGGTGAAGTGCCCCTTGTTTTGCACCATCTTATCTTGAAAGATTCACTGCAAAGTACCTCCAGATTCACAGAGCACCCTCCTGTCTTAGTTTTAGTAAGAGACCAGTAACCAGTCCTCTCCAGTCTCCAGGGACACAGTGCAGAAGGGATGTCCATGTCTCAGACCCAGGTTGTACTGATCACATGACATATCGAAGGGAAACAAGATTTCTGCATCCACAAACACTTCATCTCTCCCAGTTCTTTTGTTGGGAGCACGACCAGTGATACCCATAGTCAGCATAAGCCTCCAGCAGTTTTAGTTTTATGTTCTGGGGGGCATAGTTCATGAACCTCCTTCTAATTAAACAGGGCAAAAATGTACTCATTCCCTGATCAGCTATTGGTCTTTTCCTCCAAACGTCCCGTAGGATTTCAGATTGAGGTGTTCACCTTTCTTGACATTGCAGTGATGACTTAACTTTCTAATAGGGGCTCAGAGCTCTTATCCTACTGCCTGCTTCCTGAAATAGATGAAATTAAAGGATTATCTCATCACTCATTTCTAGACAGCTCTCTCTGAAAGCATTTTCCCCCAAAGGTGCGCATTTAACATGGAGGTTTATTTGTCTTTTCTATTGTAAGCCATTTTACTGACACTGAATTTAACTAGTTCTCTTCCTGCACGTGAAGAGCCAAGCTCTCTCAGTGGATCTGTCCCCACCGCTCTAATGTCTTCATCATCTCCTTACTAAACATTAATCCGTCTCTTTTGCCACACCCAGAAGCCAATCAATATATATGCAACCTGTGCAGCACTTAAAATATCATAGTTTAGGGAGTGATGACTACCACGCAAGGAGACTGGAACTCACTTGCCTATCAGAAGTTGACAAGAATTTATGACTTATGCAAGAGGGAACTTGTAGAAATTCTGGTTAAGGAACCAGAATAAAGCAGACAGCACACAAAGAGGATGAGTGTCAATGGGCATCTTCCCTCCACATCATCTAGGCATGGACTTTAGGAAGTGGTATTTTACACTGGCCAGACATCAAGAGAAGTACTTGTTCCCCCTGCACTTAATCTAGGGGGCACGTCATCTTCAGTACAGGGGAGTCTTTTCTGCAGCGCTGCCTTAACTGTTCGCTAACAGCTAGGAAAGGCAAGGCCAGCTTCTTTGCAAATGCAAAGCACTCCATCAAGTTCAGCTGCATAATAGCTGTGTAAGCCAGGATATGGTTTCTACCGTAATGCACGGAGGGTGCTGCTGAAAACAAGCTTCAGATGTCATCCAAGTTCTCCTTACCCTTCCACTGACTGACNTTTCGGCAGCAAGACTTTGCACTCTCTTTTTTTTAAAAAAAAAAAAAAAAAAAAGAAAAATGGGGCAAACAACACACAGGGCCTACTGGGCTTTGCAAATACAGCAGGGAAAAATTAATCTATTTGGCTAAGTTGTCTCCTGAGTTGCCCGGAGCAAGCTCACTGGTTTCAGTGGGAGTTTTTGTTCTGGATTTCAAAGTGCTGTGGAAAGACCAAAGCAAGAGAAGGAAATTTTGGTACAGTATGTGTGAATATTTATAGTAGCAGTGGATGCCTCACAAGAGCTTTTGTGGAGACTTGGAGAACAGGGAAGCAGAGGTACTGATAGTGCCCTGTGAAAGAAGCTAGCAGGCACAAAGGAGACCATGATAAGAGCTGCCTGTAATGCCATACGTGACACGGCACAGCACAGCATAGCTCCCATCTGTTTCTTCTTCAGCCTGCTTGAAGGAGGAAAAGCTGTCATTTAGAGGCAGAAAAGTGGGCTGAATATTTTGTTCTTTTCCTGTATACTGAAGGAAAATGATTATTAGCAGAAAACATTAAAAAGAAGACTAATTGTTTATTGCTCATTTCTGAAGTACCATCATTCAGTCTGACTCCAGGCTGCCTATTTTAATCAGATTTTAATATTTATCTTTATTTGTGATCCAGCCTCACTGGGAATATGACAGGTCGGGAGGGTGAAGCACCTACTCACCTCTACACTAAGAGAAAGCAAGGTCACTTGAGTTAAACTCACATGAGACAACTAAAAGCACGTGATTATCAACCTTTGTGTGTCTGATTCAAAGAGCCAGGAGTGAAATGAGACATGAGTGAGAATGAGAACAGGGAGCAGGTACGTCTCAAAGGATGTACAGCAAATATTTATTGGGAACACGGGCTTCAGTATGCAGCCAGGCAGTGGTAATCCTGGGGTGGCCATGGGGTCCACACACAGCTTTTCTTTGATGAACTTCCTTGGCCCAGTCCCTTCCCCCAGCAAAGCTCTTACCTGCCACAGCATGTGGGATGGTCGTGATCATCACCCTCTGCGTCTGCATTTTGACGCCCGTATCTGGATTCTGCATCTCCATCATAAGTGCTTCAATCTGCAAAGCACAGCAGGGACAGGACATATTACAGGAGTGGACAGGAGGGAGCCCAGGGACCACCGCAGCTCTGGGCAGCATCCCAGATGGGTATGCAGTGTCGTGCCACAGGAACGGATACAATGACAACAGTCCTCTCCAAACCTTCCCTTTTCCATCAGAGATGCCACCTCCAAACCATGTCAGCTCTCACACTGACTCACAGTGTCACAGCGTCCTACAGAAGACACATACACAGCCAGGGTTAGCTGATGAGGGACAGGATGTAACCACTCCATGAGAGCTGAGCTAAAAAAAAAAAAAAAATTTAAAAAATCTCTGCTACCCATAAATCTTCTTCTCTGGCTCAGTGGGCTATTTTCTGGGGCAATAAGAAAGAAAAAAGGGGGAGGAAATAAAATCTGTCCTTCTATTGCACAAATACCCCAGCTGTGCACAGACTTGTAGATATTGCACCACGCACCAAGAAAACAAGCAATATTTTGGCTGAAGACCAAACAGCAAAGGTTCTGTTTCTGGTCTGCAGATAATAACCAGACAGGACTTTAGAAGAGCAACAGGAAAAGCACACCGCTTTGCTCTAGGGCTGAGCAAGAAGCTCAAACCCGGGGGAGATGAGAACGGCCAGTCCTTTGAGAAAGCACAGCCACCACCCGAGCCAAGGCTTTGAAAAGCTGGCCAAGGACCGATTACAGTGGGGACCAGAATTTACATGTGGGAAAGCAGACTGCAAACATGGAAATAGAGCCCAGCTCATAGGAACGAGGTGTCTAAGGGACTCTGGCTCTCTGGCCATTCCTGTGGACGGCTGCACCCACCCACCCGGGGTCTTAACCCTGCCTGTGCGCAGCAAAGCTCAGTCCCTCCCGGGACTGGGCAGAGAAACACCACCCGGAGAAACGCACCCTCCTATCTGGCAGCACCTCCCGCCTTTGATTCCTGAGGGATGCTGATGACTCGTTTATAGACTCACTGCCTGAGTTTTTAACAGATCATGTTACAGACGATGAGTCTCACCCTCAGGGCCAGTTTT
>VZSZ01000510.1:16375-54417 GCA_013398815.1 Ibidorhyncha struthersii | reverse complement strand
GGTGTTGGCGCCCTCAGGGCGGGAGCGGGGGTTTCCTCGGGCTGGGGAGAGCCGCGGGGTCGGTGCCTCCTGCCGTCTTTCTTTCAGGCGCCTCACCCTTCCTCCCGCCGAGGACGAGCGTCAGCGGCCGGCGAGCAGCCCCGCTGCGGGCCCGCGGGGTGTCAGCCCCGCCGGGACGAGCGCTGGCCCGGGCGCGGCCCGCCGCGCTGCGGAGGGCGGTTTCGTCTCCTGCCCTGGGAGCAGCGGCCTCAGTCCCGCAAGGTCCCGAGCTTTGCCGTTTCCTGGTAGCGCGATGGCGGTAACGAGCGGTAATGGACGGGGGGAAGATGCACCTGAAAGTGCGTGAGGTTGAGAGGTGTCCTGTGCCTGAGGAGGAAACGCTCTCCGCATTTCGCCGCGGTGGAAGGAACGTTGCCATCGTGTTGGAAACGAGGCTGATACATCAGTTAACAGAAACCCGCACGCAGAGCCACTTTTCATAGATGCGTTGCCAAAACCTCCGCACATGGTTTAGGAGCAGGCTCTTGATTTCACTGCTGTCATCCTCACTTAGTTTCTCTCTCCTCTCTAAATCACTCGTCAGATTTTTGGTTTGGACTGTTTAATAGGCAAAGTCTTAACTAAGTTTCTCAAAACAGCAAAGCATAGTCAGACTTCAGCCCCACTCTTGAAAGGGGTCTGAGGTCCAGTGGCTCTGGAAGAGAATGGTTTTACAAAACCGTTCATGAATCAAGCCTGGAAAAAAAACTATAAATAGCAAGGCAATAGAAATCACGAGCATGAGCGTTGACCAGGTTGTAGTTTATTAATAAAGTAAGGTACTTCCTACTCTGTGAGTGTATACATGTAGGAACTGCAGATCTGTTTTGGAGACTGCTTTGCTGCAGTCATGGTTTTTGACAGATGGAAGAATTATGGAAAGAGAATGAAGTTTGAAAAAATACTTTGGCATTGAATAAGTATGTTATTATACAGTCATTTTTTGCTGCATCTTAGTTCTTTATACCTCTCCCCATGCCTTTACAGTTACTTATCCTTTCTGGAATTTTCTTTTTTGTTCTTATTTTTTCACTGGTGAATTTATTACTAGAATTAATTTCCCTGCATTTGTATTATCGGTATCAGCACAATGTTTTTGTTAAAGTCCTGTATAAGAGAAGTTTAAAATACTCTGTTTCTCCTGGATACTATTTACCAAAACAACAACAGAGTGGGGGGAGGTCTTTAGGTGATACAATTTCTGCACTGAAGTAGTAAAAACATACTTTTCAGAAAGTGCTGTGATTTTAGTAAATATTGTCTTCATATCTCTGAAAACGTTAAAGGCAGTGATAATGCTCTACAGTTAGATAAAACTGGATACCAAGTTCATAAGAATACAGAGACTAGGGAACCTTAAAATAAGCTGTCAGATAATTTAATGTATTATAAAATAAGCTTTTAAACTTAATTTGTCTTGTATTTCTGCCAGGTAAATTTAATGACTGTATAATGGCTCTGGAGATCAGAGGGAAGTATCTGTGGAAAAAGTTTGTTTGGTAGCACAGATTGGGGATTTAGTAATTAAACCCAGCACTTTTTCAAGAGTTAAACTTGTGCTATGGGTACTATACTGTTGATCATGGCCATGTTTTTCTGATAGCAAATATCTGAAAAGGTAGTGCTTTGAGTCAGTTTTTCAGAAACTTTCTGTTTTTCTGCTAGCTGGATAGTCCTATTGAGCTTTGACAGCACAGAGTAAGTGCATTGTTTGAATCTTCGCAGATTTGTAGGCTAGTGAAACAGTAGATGCTGAGAAACTCTAATTGCAATGCTCTTTCGTGTTGTTAAAGGTGTGAGAGTCCTCGTAGATGCGAGAGAGAAACTTCATATCCCTTGGGGAGATCCTGCTAACCAGAGTAATGGAGATACGATGATGGCTTTTGATACTCGATCCGTCACGGTGGCGCAAGGCATGGTGGAGACGGCTGTTTTTTTACAGTATCTTCCAGCCATAAGAGCTCTATGGGCGGATAGTGGTATCCAGCATGCATATGACAGGCGCAGAGAATTCCAGCTGGTAAGATTCGTGTTTCAGTGTTCTTAATTGAGTGTGTATAATTCTTGTTCCTGTGTTGCTCTTCCGTAAAACACTGATCAAGCGGCCTCCGTATGGATCTTAAGCATTTTTGAATGGTGGACTTTTACACTGTAGTATTGCAAACAGATGGATTTAGCTCCTTCCCCCCACTTTTTTTAAAAACAAGAATAATAAAGAGCTTCTGACTTAATTTTCCTCATTTCATATGTGAGAAAGCTGAGGTATAGAGGGCTTTTATGTTTTGTAACAAAGCTGGTACCTGTGTAGTGTTTTTAACATATGATTATTTCCACCCTTTGTTAACTAATGCACTGACTTAAAAAAAAAAAAAAAACAACCAAACACCAAAACCCAAAAATGGTTTGCAATAAAGGAAGTCTTAATAGTAATGTAATTTTTAAGAAAAGATATGCATGGGTTAATGAGAAGAATTTAAAAACCACTCCCTTTTCTATTCCAATTTGAGCAATCTAGCAAACATTCCCTCTGTATACTTCCTGTTTAATTTTGAATGTCTATGTTAATACTCATGTAATGAGATTTTTGTTTTATTAAAGTTCTCAGCTGAAGATGGAGTATACAATTTAATAGTGGGGTTGAGATGGAGTATACAATTCAGTAGTGGGTTTGCAAAGGAAAAAGAATCGTGTCTTGATTCTTAAGCTGGAGCTTTAACTGTCAGTGACAGCTAAAGTCCCTTTGCTCTGTTTCCACGCAAATACCGCAAAAGGAAACAAAGTATTTAAGTTAAATTTGCTGTTTATTGGTTCATAGACTTGCGTAGTAACTGCCAGGGGCGCGGGGTTTTGTGGGGGTGGGGGTTGAGAACCTTAAAATAGATTAAATCTGTTCTGGTAGGTCTCTTAAACCTAAGTGGCTTTGTGTTTTTGTGTCTTAAAAATAACCTTTGTGTTAGTGTGAATCTGAACAATAGCTGATGATGTCTCCTGTTGAGCTATTATGAATGGTTGTGTAACCATACTGTGACTTAAATAGGTCGTGTAAATACTCTATAAATATGTATTGCCCTGATCATGGAATGTCTTCTAGAGATTGCAGAATGGGCAGGTGCTGGAGTAGCCTATAGCCTGCCCAGCTTAGTTCTGAGCTATGTAAATAAGTTTCTAATGAGACCCATTGCTCCTTGGATTTTGCGTTCAAAGTGATCATGAAAGAGTAATTGCACTACTATAGTCAGGGTCATCTTCTGGTGCAGATGTGACTTCTAGTGATGTGATTGCTGTGTTGGAGTGATCAGTTTTAAAATTGGTGAAATAAAATTGTTTTGTCTTTGATTAGGCATGTTTAGTGACTTCAGGCTGAGTACCAAAGGAAAAGGGAGTCATTACTATTTTGTCATCTTGAGTCTCTGAGAAGTAGGTTCTTTCCATAATTGAAACATGTGCAGAGTTTCACTTTGAGTAGGATTTGAAGAATGTCTTCTTCCGACAGAAAAAAACTACTTCTTTCTTTTGGAAATCCCTAAATCTGCATAATGTTCTCTGCAAAAATATAGATGGATCGTGTCATGATGGCGGAACTCAAGAATTTTTTTTTAAGTGCTCTTAATAGTTGAGTACTGTCCTGATACTATTTTTTGAAAGTAAGGTAGCTGCTTTATTTATACTTACATTGCTTTATTTCCTAAATCCTTTCAAAATCTCAGCCTGAACCAAGTTATAAACATGAAAAAAAAAAAAAAAAGCAGCTGAATGATGTCATTGTATTGAGTGCAAGCAGTGTGATCAGTGCTGGCCAAGCGTGAAGTCTCTGTTTTACCCCCTTAAGCTTCCAGCTTAAGGTATGACAGAGCTCCATGTGGGCAGCAGAATGGCAGAAAACTCCTGGAAGCAGTATGTATTTTTGCCATACTTGCTGACAGGGTTTGTAGAACAGAGTTCAGAGATGTGCTGTAATATGTAAGAAAGACAAAATGGTTAAGGAGGGAGTGACAAGCATAGCTGAGTCAGGAGGTAGAGCAGGGGGAAGTTGGAGAGATGCAGACAGTTCAGTTGTGTCAAGTACTGACTCTCAAAGTAAGGATTCCAGACTGAAAATTGTTAGCATTGTAGGATGGGGAACAAGAGAAAAATACTGTGTTTCTTTCAGTTCAACTGCTTGTGGCAAAAAATGTAATGAAAGGGGTGATCAGCAATCATTAGGTGAGTAGGAGAGAGGGAAAAGTGGCATTAAAAAAGTAAAATGCTGGGACTGAGCATGGTAGAAGAGTATTCTCTGACTGTGTGTACTGTAATGTCTTTTCAGACTGTTAAGTGGGTTTGACCTTTTTTTCGCTAGACTGAGTTTGACACTGCACTGAAAAACATGGTTTGTATTAAGAGAGCACAGGCAGGAATGCTGGGAAAGTATTGTTTGTCAGGGGAACAGGACACTTTGGGGCAAAGGTAGAAGTGAGCAAATGAAGAACAGAGCAGTGATGGATAAGGAGTGAAAAATGTCAAAATTTACATAGAAATTCTGGAGGAAAGGAAGCAAGAGTGTAGTTCTAGAAGCCATTTGTAACTTGGACAGATAGGAAGTACAGAGAAAGAAGGTTTAAGATTAAAATTTCTGCATATATATGGTTAAAACTTAAGGATAAATGTACATTTGTCAGAGATCATAGAGCTGTTCTTGCTTTTTTCATTTTTTCTCCATCATTGTTCACTTACAATGCCAGAGATGATGCTAGAAGCCTAAAGAAACAATGTGGTCTTTTTATACCAGCGTGAGAGGGGAAAACCCAGAACTTGGTTGTATTTTAATGGAATTAGAAATCAGCATTTCCATGCATAGTTCACTGGAGTGTCCTTCCTCATTTTGTTAACTTAAGTGGTCATGGGGATAGTCAATATGATTTATTTTCCTTGGTATAAAAATAGGGGCCTCCTGGCCACTAACAACAGTATTTATGAAAGTTCATTAGTTCATGCTTGTGTAGTGCTTTAAAACTTGAAGGAGCTAATTGCGGCTTAGTACAATATGTGCCACTTCAATACTTCTTGGGTGGTTAATATTATAATCCCTCAAATTTTATTACAAACTGAAGTCATTCAGGTGATAGTTCCACTAACACAGTTAACTGAGGACTATTTTGACTCTGTAGCTTAGTCAGTTGCTCTAACTTACGCTTAGGATTCTGGTCATCCTCAGGCTTTCTCTCCTTCATCTGCTGAGCTTATTTCTTCTACAGCCTCTTGTGAGATGGCTAACGTGGATTAGTTACAGTTAGTCTGAATCAGCCTAACGCTTTCTGACATCTAATTAACATTTCAGATTTCTCATTGCAAGTTGATTTCCGGTAAAAATCTCCTGAAATGACTCGGATAAACATACCCATTATCTTAATTCTACATCACGCAAACCAATTTAACTAGGCATTTCCTAGCCTTTATACTCATGAGCTATTCAGTGAAGTGCTTGTAAAGGTTTGGTGTTCTCATTGACATTTGCGTTGAGGCACGGACAGCTGAGGAGCATCTAGTGCTGGTGCTGCGCATCTGGTAACACCACCGAAAGCGCTTCTGAGTAAGAGTGCCATTGTACGCTGCCTCTCACTTCAGTGCATTTGCTGTGAATTTGCATTTCTTGAATTTGCTGCAAGAGTCGTTAACAGAGAAGCGTTTTGAAGTAGTCTCCAGGAGCCTTCCAATTCCTGGAGAATGGAAAAGTGGGATGAGAGCTGAGTTGCTCAGATGCATGATAAGCTTTGAATGTGTTAAAGGTTTGTTCTTGTTAAAGATAACTTTTGGGTGGGTTTGGATGTTTGCTACCAGCAATTGTTGATTTTCAGATTGATACTTTTTGGCCTATTACAAATTACACTGAATGCTGGAGGGTATTTTTATGCCATGAACCTGCACTGCGCAGGGGCAGTGATGAGGCTTTATTCTGTCTGTATTTGCATAGAACTGCTGACATAGATGATACAGTAAGGATGATTGGATATGCATTTACCTCTGGATCCTGTTTACTTCTGTGACATGTCTGCAAGTGCTAGATCAGATTATAGAAGACAGGAAAAGGCGTGTTCAGCTTGAAGTTCTACTGCTAGTTTTGCTGCAGCTTCTCGGTAGCATTTTTCTGTTGCAGAGTAGTATTTTTGCAGTGTTGTTCAGTTTACTGGAAGATTGTATTTTACCTTATTCTGGTTGGGCTTTTCTGGTTTCTGTCTCTGAATATTGATGCAGCTGTTGTACGCACGAGAACATTAAATTACCTCTATGGGAAATAATGAGTCCTCAAATGGCCACTGCAAAATATTAGCAAAATTTACCATTCCTTGAGGTGCATAGGAAGCACACCCTTGAAATGTGCTTGATTATAGAGTAGTGATCCTGCAGAGGTCAGTGGTGTTTGGGGCCAGACTAGGTTGCCAGATGTTGAGGTCTTCCTCTTTCTCCAGTCTGGATGCCCATCTTATGAAACAGTTGTAAGGTCAGTACTTCAGTGTCTTGCTGAAGTCATGAGCATAGAACCTGAAAAAAGAGTATCTGTTGTTTATTAAAAGCGTCTACATCATATTTGTGACACTGAATTTCAGAAGCCTTTCAACAGCTTATGCCCTCCGTAATGTGTTGATATTCCTCCCAGTGTTCATCCCCTGCAACCTCCCTGCACCTCTCAGTTGAGGGGTAGAGATGTCTTTCCCTTTTCCCTTTCCCAGATCTCCTCTTGGTTCTGGGATTTGGTGTTTGGTTGTCCTGCTCTGATTCTGCTTGAACGTGTAGGTGGTGCTTCTATTAGGACATGCTTGAGTGCATAAACTGTTGGCAGAAAGTTCCTCAGACTGATAGAAGAATCTTCTTCATTACGGATGTGAGATACAATCGCCCAGTGTTTCTGTAAACACATGCATTGACTATTTGGGCACTTAATCATGTAGTTCAGCATTCCTTTATTTAAATACAGTGTTGTAGTTACACTGAATATTGCTTAAGTTTTTGTGAGGAAAAACAAAAAGCTGCTGCTTTTTATGTGTTGAAATAGGAACTATTTTCCCCTCTTTCCCCAGACAATAAGTCTGCCAAACATCAAATGAGAGGATGGCATGTGTACAGTGAGCATGACTCCTTAAAGACCTTGGAAAGGTTAGAGCTACTTGCCATCTTTTGGTCTTTACATGAAAAGGATTTATCAAAGATTGTTGCTATAACTATGGAAAGAAAAGCGCTTCACAAATTTATACTTATAATTCAAATCCTTAGAAAAGACTCTGAGTTCTTGAGGATTTGCTGGTTTTCCTGCCCCGATAACAAGATAATACAGACTCAAAGCCAGGGTTAATAAGGCTCTGTGTAGGGATTAAAACTAGAGTCAGACAGTAAGGAGGCTTGAGTTTCCTTATTCTTGGTTTGTGGCCAGAAGCTCTTCAATGTGTATACTAGTGCTTTGGTAATGGGGATTGACAGTAATATTTTAATTGAGCTGAATGATCTTCAGGTGAACTTTTATACTAATTTAACACAAAGTGCCAATTTTTATCATTTTTCAAATTGGAATTAGGATTTTTGTTTCAGCCTCTGGGAGTTACTGTGAGTTGAAAGGCTGTTCCTGGGACTGCTTTCTTCCCTTTCAACCGTTCCTCCTTTCCTGCCTGCTGATTTTTCTTGTTTGTGGTAAAATATTGAAGTGTTTGGAGAGCAGTATCACCAATTGATGCTGTAGTGCAAGCTAGTCTGGTTTTACTGAAGAACATCTCTGCCGTGATTTTTTCTGAAGGTTATTATTTCTCTTTTTTATATTTTTATTTTTCATGACTACTATTTTTAAGCACAGATGTGGCTCTGGATTGAGAGGTCTTTCAGTGGGAGCTGTCTTGATGTGGACATGTTATTCCAGCACACACAT
Organism: Ibidorhyncha struthersii; assembly: GCA_013398815.1. NCBI lineage: Eukaryota > Metazoa > Chordata > Aves > Charadriiformes > Charadriidae > Ibidorhyncha > Ibidorhyncha struthersii. Next base: position 46,487 of record VZSZ01000510.1, on the reverse strand, counting down.
GCCGCACAGCAGCATGCCGAGTTATCTTCCAGGCCTGTGCCCTGCACATAGCTTGTACAAGTGTATCTTTTCTGTGTGGTTTCAGTGCAACCTCTGAGGATGGAATTCTTAATTCAAACTCGATCCAGATATCTGTTTATGGGGAACCACTAATTTTAAAATGCAGACTTTCAAAATACAGTGTGGGAGCAGAGCGATGTGTTCTTATATGTACTCTGTCTTGAACAAGCTATGTCGTGTTGATCATCGTGTGCCTTGTTTTCCTAAATGTTTTGTTGCAGAAAGCTAAAAGGTGACCTCCTTTTTGCAAAAATTTCAATTTCAGTGACTGAGCCTTGATGAATTAAGGGTAAAAGAAAAATAGAAGTGTCCTCCTGAATATGCTGTACATGCCAGCAACCTCAAAAGAGTTCAGAGGAAGAGACTTTCTCAGCCTTTCACACATCTTGCACGTGTGAACCTGTTCTCAGCAGATTCTTTTAAATTGGCGCAAATGCGATAGCTGAGCTTTTGCTGCTTCTGCTGCTTACAGTGTAACGTGAGACCTTGGTACAAACACTCATTCAGAGCCCATTTCCTTGCTGGCTACTAATCTGCAAGATACTACATGTTAGTACCTGTAGCGCTGTCTCATTACATTACTTCACAGAATTTAAATGTAGCGATGGCTATACTATTCGCTGTCCATTTAGAAATGACTTACTAAATACAAGCCAAACCTATACTACAAAGTCCCAGTATTCATAGCTGTCAGCAAATCTCCATGCTGGCAAAACATGTGGTATGAATGCAGCTGTGATCTTCCATCTATACAGGTGAAGTTAATTTTGCACCTGAGGCAAAGAATATGGAGTGATCTTTTTCATATGTAAATATGGAATCCTTTAGGATTAAGGTGTGATGCCAGGGGCAGTGTTGATTTGTGCTGCTGCTCCCTAATTTGAGCTTACTGTAACAAGACTTCAGCCTTAGAGGCTGGTTAATTCTGCTCTCACTGAGCTCACAGTACACTCAGGTTATATTTGGATGACTGGTTTGCCTGTCATTATTGACCTAAACTTCAGTTCATGGTAAGTACTATTTAAATGTTCTGTGTTCATGCTGTACCTCTTATGCAGAACCAGCAAAGCAATAGGAAACTTTAGCTTGTGGTAGCTGAGGAAGTTGCTTAAGAAAATGTGAGAAAACGTAAGTGCAGCTGACCTTACTATGTAAGAAAACCAATAGAATAACTGTACTGGTGTTTCATGTAGAAAGCAAGGTAATGTCCATATCAGCATTCTGTCTACTCACACTTTTTTTTGGTAAGTATCTAAATTTACCACAAATCAGTTGAGAAGTTCCAAAGGTGCAGAGCCTGCCCTTTTGCAGAACAGCAAGCTGTATCATTGGTGGCGCTGATGGAGTCTAGCTAATACCAACTGGTATTTTGTATTGCTCTGGAATATGAAGCCTTTGTTTATGATATCTTAAGGGTAAATAAATGGGTCGTAGAACACAATATTAGTTAACTCAGCAGCCTCAAACAATAAATTTATTTAATCCAAATAAAAATATCTGAATAATCCTGGAGACTAACAGTTTGCCCTTATGTTCTACAACCAGAGTAGTTTCATGGCTCAAATTGAAATGGTGAATAAAGAAAATGTTAAGACTGTGCCAGCAGCTAAAGAAGGTCCTAAATTGTTTCCAGTATCTTCTCCACTTACATGTCTGCATTAACAGTAAACATCAGGTAAGACCGCTGGAGAAGCTGAGGAATTTTAAATATAGAAAACAACCTGAATTCTTTGTCATCACAGTAACTGACAACTTCAGCTATTTCAGAGAAGAAATTTTTTGAACTCTAATAGGCAGTGAGCTGCCTTTTACAGCCCTTAATTCACTATACCATGCTGCACACTTTTCCGTCATGGTCATTTGGCCCTTAAATGTTTTCCCAGTACTTCATAGTCTCCTCAGTTAAAATAACTGGAATATCATGCTCTTCTTCAGTGACTTAACCAAGGAACTGAAGGGACCCCAAATTCTATTTATGGATGAGAAGTACAGGAATGTTTAATCACACACGAGTTTCTGTATCTTTTTCCTTTGTTTAATGATGCCTGAGGAATCATTTTAAACAAACTGACAGGAGTCTCGGCAGACTGCCTGGAAGCACTTCTCACTGGGCACATGATGGTATTTGATCACCCGCTGGTGACCAAATAAAGAGGATGCAGAATTTCCAGGCAAGGAAACACTGCACTGACACCATCTGTAATTCAAAATATCTACACAAAATAGTGTGTTAAAAACTCAGTGCAGGGTGATCTACTAAAATTGTACATGTGGATTGTATTGGGAATGTTACCTGTTTTCACTAGCAAAGAGTTGTATTGTTGCTCTGGTAATTAATTTCTGGTGCTTCTATTTTTAGTTAATTTCTAGTATGAAATTCTACAAGTAATGTGAAATGTTTGCAGCCTCTTGAATACTGCTGCTGTATAGTTTTGTGTACTTTACTGTTACTTTGAGTGAATCTTGTCAGATAGCTTGTAACAAGAGCTGATGTATTAGTATGTCACTGTTTGCAAACAGAAATACCAGAACTTAATTGAAATGGATTCTGCTAATTGAGGCAGAGGAAGGAACTAAAAAAGCATGTGGTCATCTGGATTTTTCATGAGGCTGAAATAGGAGCCAAATGTACTTAAAACTGAATGCTGGGGATACTTCACAGCATGCATCGGTATCTAGCTTAGGGTTCTATTTTTGAAATGTTGTGATTTAGTTTATGGAGTATGCAATAATGGGCTTTTTAAACATCTTAAAGTTCAGTATGGCCGGTTTTAGTGCTGTTATGTTTCCATACGCCAAATATTTGTCATGTTTTTGGGAGCCTCCACCAGTCTTGTACAACTTGGAAGCAAGCAAAGCTCTGAATGATGGATGGCAGATTTGCAGACTCACTGCTGCTTCAGTGTTAGATTAAATGTAGTTTGAGTTGCAAACACATGAAGTCATGGAGCCAGTGGGTCAGTGCACTGAAAGAAGAGCAAATGTTTACAGTCTGGTTCAAGTCTGTTTTGTGTGCAAAACATCTGAAGTTTATATAGATGCTTCCCAGAGTGTAAATAGTAATTGGGAGGTGGCTGTTTTGTCTTGGTCAGTGCATGTTTTCATATGACTTCTAGGTCTGCGTGTATTCCGTGACTTGGAAGATTTGTTTCATCAATGAAATTTGAAAATCTTTTGCAAAGTATCGGTGTCTTTCCTAAAGTAAACTTTCTGGAAGAGGAGTTTAGATCTTAAATACTTCCTCAGGGAGAGAGTCAAAAGATCCTTGAAGAAAGAAAGTGCACCTGATTTTGTGGACAGCATATCCTGATTTGCTTTCATGGATTAATTTCTGTTCGGGTTCTGGCAAACAGAAGCATCTTCATTAGATGCTGTGGTTCTGCATGTGTTGTGTCCCATATGCCATTTATTGCATTTCTTAACCTGGCTCTGATCTCTAGAAGGGGCTGCAGTAGACTTGAGTTTGCTTTCTGTTTGTAAACACTGGTCATCCTAAGGAAAATGACATGCCAGGATAAATGCTCTGTGTTCCTAGCGTTTTTTATTGTGGGAAAGAGTCTCAGCAGACTCCTGGGTTTTGCTCTTGAGTTGTACTAGTGGAATATCACTTCAGACAACTCAAAGCTATGCAGTCTCTTAAAATTCTCAGCTGTTGATAGAATACGGCACATCCTGATTTCCAGGTAGTCTTTCAGAATTAGTTGGAAGTATGGTAACAGAGTGCCTTGCATGGAAGAAGCTGTAGTTCTGTAGGCTTTAATGAAATACTGTTTCATGCCTAAAAGCTGTAGTTTTGTTAAGAATCTGGCAATTGCATCCCTCCTTGAGGAGAGGGGAGGGTTACCTAGCTAAGAAAAATGAAACTGGATTTCTTTCCTCTTAGGAAAGTAATCCAAAACTGTAAGTTTGCTCTGTGGTATACTATTACGCTGATCAAGTTCTGCTTAGTGCTTGAACGTGTCTTCATTTGGTTAATTGGGATAACAGGTTATATTTGAAACAGTGGAAATGCTCTACTGGTTGGAGAAAATCTGAGTCTGAATTGGGTAAGTGAATGAGGCACTTTGAAGGGTAGTGCAAAACTGAATTCGGTGCAGGAAGGAGAAACAGCTGATACTGGAGCCTTATTTGGAGTATTTAGTTCTAGACTAGGTCTTGGTTTGTCTTCCCTCTTTCACTCACAGCTTTTTGGGGATGGCAGCTGTAGCAGATGCTCCTGGGTACCCAGCAGCTTGCGGATGCTGCTGGGGTAGTTGTAGTGCAAGAGCTCAGGTTGGCGTGCTCTGTCCCCCTCCATTTGTTAGCCACATTTTGAGAATTACGGGTTAATTGGATTACATGGTAAATAGGGGATAACAGATTAAAGGGATATTATTGGGTTAAAATCCTTCTTAAACCCCTTCACCTTTCTTTGTTAACACTATTATGCAAGATAAAAATGTCAGTCATGAAACAAACTTAGTGCAACTCCTCCCTTTCTTGGTGCTTTTGTAGTTTCATGCTGTTGAGCACCCTCCGCCCAATGTGATCCAGCTGTTCTGAATACAAATTTTGCTCTGCTACCAAAAGATTTTACAAAAGATTACTTCTGTGAGTCAGGATTTCGACTTTTCCTTTTTTTTAGGACAGATACTCAGTTTGTGTGACAGAACGCAAGACAGGTTTCACTTCTATACCGCGTGATGCAGTTCTGATTACTTTGAAAAAAAGTCAAATACAACTCGAACTGCACGCAGGAGGTGCCAAAAAGAGGAAGTAGGCTAGTGCTCTCGGAGGTAGGATGAGCTGTGACGCACTTGTGACGTGTACTGGTGGAGAACAGGATTATTTGGTATTCCTGTATAAGCACACGTAGCCTGTGTCAGAAACTCCACAGTTTTACAAAGAAGCAGCAATGAATCCAAATGTACTTAAATTTTCTCTTTGGAAATGAGCAGATCAGATTTAAAATGACTATTCAAATGGTTAAGCTGGAGAGAAAGAAGCTAGGAGATCCTGAAATGCCTGGTCTTGACATACGGTGTCTGTTCTTTAGCGCTTTTAAGGCTGGTCCGTTAATGCTTCCACTGGCAGCAGTGCCATTTTACAGCAGTTTCCCCTCCCTTCTTGGGGAGGGAGGGATTAGTTTAACCCGGAGCAGTTGGCTGCTCTGCGTATGGCTGCAGTAATGCTCGTGTGGGCATAAATGGGGACTGCTTTGTTTTGGCAGGAGTGCCAACTTATGCTGGTTTTAACATAACTTTGGCCATAATTAACACTTAGAAAGGAAACGTACTTCTCTCCAGGAAATGTGTTTTGTGTTAGCACACTCTCAAATATTTTGACCCAGACTTGCAGTTTGGTAAGTAAATATACTGTTGCTTACCTTGACACTTTTCCCTAAATACCTTTAGCATCCCATTTAAAATTAGTTATTGTGTGTGTTTGTTGTAAACTCCCAAAACACTGCTAATAAAATTGCTGGTTAAACAGAGCGTGCTATATCAAGTGTTACAGCATAGAAGTTGCAGTTGGAAAACAAATTGTTTCCCCTCACCTTAGGAGATACCAAGCAAGTTATGGAATTGCTGTTATAAAATAGGGAAAGTATCTGGGTTTTAAATTTAGTTCCTTGAATAATAAACTTGTAGTATGAATGTGTAGAAGTTTTGTCCTATTCTGTTGACTAGGGCATGTTTGAAAGAGGAATCATCGTTAGAAAGCACTGGAAGGAGTGAGCAGTGAGAGACGTTAATTTGTAGAAACCTGAAAGCTGCAGAGGAACCAAGATTATTTTATTTACCTCCAAGTCTGAGACCAGTAAAAGAAACCAAACCAATTCAGTGTCTCAACATAAGACTTGGTTCAACTTCTATTGGTCTAACAATCAAGACAATTGTGGATTTGAGCTCAGTAATATAATTAGGGCCAGGTGCATTCATGGCATAAAGGTATCGTCTGGATCATCTGCCTCTCTTGTGTAATGTCGTGGACATCCCTCGTCTGAGTGGAGGGGGAGGAGGTTGTAGTGCTTTAATACCTCTCCCACCAGGAAAGCTGCATTGATTTGGCTAAAACATTTCTATGTTAATTATCTCTGTGCTTATTACTGAAATTTCGGAAGACATCTGGTGAAACTTCAGTAGCAGCACTATTGATTTGCAGTCAGTCATCTTTTGAATCAGCTTGGGGTGGGGTCTCGAGAAAATAAAGGTTAGAGATTCTTTTCTCTGGATTCTTTGCCAAAGACCTCAGATACTGATTTATCTGGATTAAGCCTCTAACAGAAAAAAACCTATACATAATGAAGTGTCTGCTGTAAGGATTACTACGGTGTTGTAAGATGCAGAATTTTAAGGCTTTGGGTATTCCTCTGTCATCTTTCTTCCTTGAAGCTGCTTTTCCCATGTTATGCATGATTTGGTTTGCATGTCAATTTAGGCAAGTACCTGCCAGCCTAAAACCAACCTGTTCCTACGCTAAACTAGACTTTTAAAAAAGCTTTTTATGTTGTTGTTTTTGTTTGTGTTTTTTTGTGGGTTTTCTAATTAAATAAAATAGGAAATCTTTGTTTCTCTTTTCACAGAAATTCAAGTAAGGTCAGGAAGATACAATGTTTGGTGGTTTCTATAATTCTAATTTAGAGTTACAGAGTTATATCTCCTATTTTCTTTAAATATCTGGTTTATTCTTTCAGATGGTTAGAAGTCTTGTCAGTTCAGTATGTTCCACTGAACTAGCAGCCAAACGTAGATGGTTTGATAAACTGTACATTTCTTTCTTTAAACCTTGCGATGACTAAACCTTTATTTGATGCTTTTTTTCTCTCATTTTGTTTAAGTGATTGCTGTTGTAAAAAATAGTGTCTGTGTTCCCCTAGAACAGCTAAAAAGCCATTTGGCTATGCTAAAGTTTCAACAAATCACATTTAGATTGCTGACATTGTTTTCATGGAAACCAAATAAATTGGTGCCGCTTCCTGGGTTTAAAAGATGTGTTCGTCTGTTGTGTATTTCATGTAGTCTTTTTTTTTTTTTTTTTTTTCCTCCCCAGAAATATTTTTGTGGTTACTTTGCTTTAGATACTAACTAGTGACATTTTAGACAGTAATCTTTCTCTGTGCCATGTTTTAGTTATAAAAGATAACTAATCTGGTTGAATTCAGAAGACCACATGATCAGCTGCAACACACTGTTGTCTTATAGGTAAATGACCAAGATGTGCTGTAATTCTGTCTTTGTAGAAAGAGTGCATTACATGAAACTTGAGGTATTTCATTGTACAAGCATGGGCAAGACTAGTTAAAATAAATGCAGTGTTGGAAGCTGTTATTGTAACATCAAGTACCTTCATAAGAATATGAATTAGTTGTGCTTTCTTGAAAATCACTTGTATGTTCACGATGAAATCACTTGGTTTGGCTTTTTTTTGGTAAGGATCACAAGACTCCAGGAGGCACACAAGCTGTTTTGAATCAAACCTTTCTGAAAATGGAACACTTGACAGTTATGAATAAAGTTATTTAACAGTCAATTCCTGTGGTTTACATGCATTTCTGAATCAGGAGGAGGCTGAAGGGCAGCAGCTGAGTTGTGTATACTCCATCTGAACAAAAAAGGGCATCTTCTACAAGCAAAGTGATTGCTTAAAGTCTCATATTCTGATATGTTTTATTATAATACTGTATTAAAAGAGCAAAAGTGCAGTCACCTTACACTGGAAGATCTTTGAAGCTAATGTGTAGGTCATTCATTCTATTGTGTTGGTGCATCTTCAAGAAGATTGCTTTATTGCAGTATGTCAACGTGCATGTGAGAAGTGCACTCAAGCCTATGTTTGGCTTCATCACTTCTATTGGCATCTTTGGCCTGTGCGTTAAGTAAAGTAGAAGGAAGTGAGCAGTGGATGAGTAAGGCTCAATGGTGTGGTTCCTTCAGAATTTTGCAGTTCAGAACTGCTCAACTGTAAAAATGACTTTAAAGGGGTCATCTGCATTTAAAAAAGTTCACCTGTGGCTAATTGAAGACCTTCGCATCACTATATTTTTTTAACTGGATCTTTAATTTAAACTTCCATCGTATGTGCTCAAAGAACGTGTGTGAAGACAACAGGAATCTAATGCAAAATTATAGTTTTTAATGGGGGCAGATCCTGCCGTTTCTCAGTCCGCTATTGATTTTGTCCTTGGTGTGGCTCCTTTGTGGGATGACAGCAGCAGATTGACTGATGCAACAGCCACGTGGCAGGGGCTGGACATGGTGAGCCACACTGGAGTTAGTGGGGCAGAGTGGGGAAACCCAGTTTCTTTTTTCTAGTCATCTCAGGTAAACCAAGGAGTTTACAGTTTGTCTAAAGGGAAGTTTTAGAATGCGACAACTGTCTGTTGATTAAAGCCATTTAAATATAGCCACTGTCATCGATTTACAGAGTAAGATCTAGTTCTGTATCTAATATCAAGAAAAAGCAACCTAACACAGAAGCTATCTTGGGACCTGCTGTCAAACAGGGTTGTGAATAGATCATTTTCTTACTCACTTTAACAATTGTTGGCATTGAGGCTTTCCTTGGTTGTTGTGTGGTGGGTTTTTCCATAGGTTTCTCTTCATGATGGCATAAAATACATAGTGTCACCCCTTTAGAAAAGGATTGGAAGTCTTGCTTGGTTGCTTTGTAATGCCGCCTTTTTGAAGCTTGGTTAAAATGGGTCAAAACTCTTCAGTTCCACAGTAGTGCATTCTGATAACAATCCGTTAGTTGTGGTAGTGTGCTGTTGAAGAGTATCTGTAGTTAGCAAAGCTTGCCCTGCTAATATGAAGATGTCCAGGTCAGATAGAAAATTAAGCCAGTGCCTTGACTAGTGCTGTAGCTGTGTGATGTGGAAGGGTGTCTGGAATGTGATGGAAGACAGATGACGAATTTGAAGCTGTTGTAAGTTCTTGATGCCATGCAAATTGACAAAAGCCAATGATTGAACAACTTTTATCCTTAAATGCATAGTCGAGCCAGGTTGACGGCACTTGCTTGGTGTGTTGTATTAGCTGTCTGAATAGATTTTCGTAAGGGTGGAACCCAGTGAGTGAGCCAAAGATGTGGAGGAGGGAAACTGGTATGTCGGTGCTTTATTAACTGTATTGTGCTTGTAACTGATGGCTTTCGGAGTTTAATCTCTTGAATTTCAGAATGGCCACCTTGATGCTTGTCTGCCATTGACTTTGGTACACGACAGCCTGGGAAGCTAAGTAGTCTTCTCAGCGTGCTTTCTGGCAGTTACCTTACTGTGCGATGTGTGGCTCTGGAGTGTTGCTGTTGCTGCAGGCCCATGTATTTTGCATTCATGTTTTCAGGAAATCCCCTCTTTTGGGAAGCTGCTTCTAGGGGTGTTTTGTGACCTTTACAGCCTGTGGCTTACTTGTCTGGTCCAACTGCTCAATCCACTGCAGTAGCAGTAAGCCCCAGGACTTAAAGGAGAGGTAGTAATTCATGCATTCCAGTACTGCAGAGTTAACGCTTCTTTAGAGAATAGGTTTGCCATAAGTAGTATAAAAAAGAGCTGTCTAAGATTAAAATATATGTATGCGACAGACAGACACACGCATACTTACAGCCTCTGAAGCCCAGGTACTCCAGAATAAGTACCTCCACTTAACGAGTCTGAAATCTGGCTGATTTGTGTGTAGTCCTGTGGGGGAGGGAGGGTTGCCAGCTCCTACTAGGACTTAAAAAAGAAATTAAGTCTGACCTTAAACTTTATTTTGTCTTAACAATGAGCTACAGACAGTGGTCTTAGTACTTGGAAGGCCTGAATTCTCTTCCTGTTACTTCTGCTTGAGAAGCTTGATAGATTTGTGCATCAAGGTTGTGTATCTTTGTTTTCTGAGAAATAGGAATGCTTTTCCCCATACGCTTTCTTTACGGGATTGAGGCTAGAGTGGATTTCTGAAGTGCTCAAAAAGATGTAGGTGTAAAATACTGCTGTCATTGCAAGAATGTATGCTGCCAGGCTTTATATGGTTAGTGTTACTGCTGCAGTTTGTCACCCTGGAGAAAATCAGTAATGTTAAGTCAAATAGACGGTGAAATAAGGTAGTAGGACTGTGCTGGACTCCTTTCCTGCAGGTGTGTTGAGCACAAGGCATGTTTCAACCAGAGACCCAGTCTTGCCTAATTAAAATTTAATGTTCAAATTGCATACTGAAAGGTGCGGTATCTACTTCTATTATGTAACTGTTATTTTAGTACCTGGAAAACTTGCAAAGGTACCTGGCTTATGTGTCTGCCAGAAGCCTTTCTGGACTGCTATTTACCCAAGTTTAGTGGTGACACAGTTTAATATTGGGGTTTGATATTCTTCCTAGATAAGTTTGCAGAGTTCAAATTCAAGTGAGGGGAAGTCATTATCAGGGTGTAACTCCTGTCCTAATTCACTTCTCTGGCTTAGATGTTGTCACCCCAGCCTTGGATGCTTCTTGAATTTCTCATCAAGAAAATTCAGTCAGAATTTCTGCTCTTCCATCCGCAGACTGAAAACACAGATGGTTTCTTTTCTGTATTTGCTATAAAGTAAATAGGTTAAAGCTTGGTAATCAAGAGCTTTCAAAAGGAAGCATGTTTCTGCTTCTGTCATGATGCTGAGAATCCTAACCAGGTACTGCTTTCCTTTGCAATAAGTTCGATCAGTACATCACCTATTGAAAGTGAACGTGGGTTCAGCACCATCCTTGTAAGAGTTCTTCTTTAATTCCAGCACCCTAACAGTTCTGGAGAGTTGACTGTAGCTCAGGCTTACAATAAAAAAATCTTTAGTTCCACATTACTGGAGGGTTTAAAAGCTGCAGTTACTATTTGCAAGGACAGTGATGGCTTGAATATGGAAGGTAATCTCTATAGTAGATGTGATACCATACAGTGTGGCAGCACGGAGCTCTGTTCTTTACTCCAGAGTAAGGAGCTCTTGTCCAACTTGGTCTCTGATAGGAAGCTTTACTGAAATGCTTCATCTGTTGAGGTTTCTTATCCTCTATTCTGCTCTAGTCATTTGCTGTGCTCAGGGGAAGTACCTGTATGAATGGGATCATAGAGCAATGCAGTTATAAATCGAATTATCTCCAGTGATTAATCCCTGTACCTGAATGCCTGTATGTGCAGACTCTTCAAAGGGGTAGAATAACTGAATGTATCTTTTCATAATGAAGGTGTGGTTGCCTCATTGATACTCCTTGTGGATAACACTGTAGGATTTATTTAGGAATTCTAAACGTGGAAAGAATTTAACTATTACAAATGTGCCTACATATGCTTTTAAGCTTAAATATTAACTGGCCTAAAAATAAAACATCAGTTGTGTTCTTAGGATAGCTGCGTAAAAAATGGTAGTAATTAAACCCTACAATACTTAAATCTAGATTTTGGTAAATTAACTGGACTTCAGAATGTAAACTGTTGGGATCAAGTGTGCCACTTATTTAAATAACTGTTTGCTTTGTTTTTAGGGGGAATCTGTAAAGTATTTCTTGGACAACTTGGATAAACTTGGAGAACAAGTAAGTTCCCTTTTCTTTTTTTCCAGTCTTGAGTTTTAAGTAGTCTTTGTGATCTCTGTGTTTTAAACAGGTGAAATGTAATTAGTGTCTAGTCAGATAACTTTAGTTCACTTTGACTGTCTCATTATCTCAGCAGTTTGTTGCTGACAGGTCAAAACCAGAGGGCAATACAAGGGCCAAGAGACTTTCTGGAAATAAAACTTCTGTAGAAATTGAACACAAAAAGAGTTACAAATGCTTGTCCAGTCATAAGACTGTTAAAGTAGCACTTCAATGCTAATTGATATCCAAAACTGACTCTCTTGTTCTTACATATCCAGTTAGGAACGCTAAGTTAAATCAGTGCACAGGTCAGTGGTACCTTTCTGTAGTGTCTACTTCAAAATAAACAAACTCGGTACAGAATAAAATCTGTTTTCTCTGGGAAAAAAAGCTGAAACTTCTATAGAATACTTTTTGACAGAAATGCTTGTTACTGCTTGAAGTTGTATGCCGATACTTATAAGTCTTGTATTGCAGAAATGGCATGTGGAAAAATGCCTTTAAAATGGGATACTAGCTTGAACTCCATGGGGAGGCAGTTTCTCCATGGTTATTTCCAGTTGATGGCTAGCAAATGATGAAGGAATCCAAACCACTTCAATTGAATCCTGTTACATCATGCTTAATTTCATTTTCTTTTTCTCTTTAACAGATAAAAAAATAATTTTAAGCCAGACTATTTTTCTGCTTTGAACTGTCATTTTTCTAACAAGAGCACTGGTGATCATTTTGCAGAATGCATATGTTCTCAACTATCTTGCTTGGGAACTCCAGCATTGCTCTCTGAATTTTGATTTGATCTTGAGTCACAAGGCGATAGGAGGACTGCACTCACTTCAACAAACTGCTAAACTTTCTGCTAATGGTGGATTACTTGTGGTTGTTGAAACCAATGCCACTTTAGTTTTGAAGGTTTGGGGTTTTTTTCCCTTCACATTTGCATGCATTTGGGTAAAGGTTTTTGCAGCTTCTTTTCAAAATTCTTTGTTCAGAAACCTTGGTCCGTTCTCTGATCAAAGCATAAAACTTGAAGTCACTATGTTTTTTTTATATTTTTATATGCACACACTTATTGTAGGTATTGATGTTGCTGTGGGAATGCTGAGCTGTGAATTACAGCTTTTCCAGTTTAAAGTTAGACCAAGTGGTGTTGAGATACAGAGGGACTCTTCAAGATCTTTTGTCATAGAAAATGTTAGGTCTTTGAAAAAAGTGCCAATCAAGTTTTGTTACTGAGTGGAAGATTTGATAGGTTCGTCTGGTTTATTCTTATCTATATGCAAGATTTGTCTAATGATTATTTCCCCAAACTGTATATAAGTATTTAACTGTTCTTATCTGTTATCTGATACAACTGGGATGGCCTGCAACTAAATTGCTTATAGACAGATAGACCTGCGATTCATGTGCCTCTTGCCAAAAGGGAGCTGATGATAACAGTGCGTAGGGAAAAGAACTTAATGTTCAGATTTAATCAGATCAGCAAAATAAGAGTAGCTGGTTGGCATATACACGTGGGATTGGCTGGATTCCTTGCGACTGTTTGTTATTATTTTAACTGCCAGTGCAGACTATATGTATTCAAAATATCTCAGAGAGACATTGCTTCCCATGCTGTGATTGGACCTTATTCCTGCCTTAAACTCTAAATTTTAAGTAGGCAAACATGTGATAGCAGAAAGAGCTACGTGATAACCAAAAGAAGCCCTTTAGAAGAAAACAGACTGTAGTGAATGAGGAAGGAGGCAATTCAGGAAGAATGCATGTGTTCCACGTCAATATCAATATGTATACTTGGGAAGAGCTGCAAAGAAAATAAAACAAACAAAAAAAAACAACAAACCCTCCTCCCAAAAACACCCCAAAAATTCAACCCAAAAATGGAAGAAGGTGGAAAAAAACCCCTCAACCCAGTCAACATGAGAGATTGGGCAAAGTGTAGACAAGGAGAGCGTGCTTAGGGATGCTTGCAGGAAAAGTACCGATTGACAATGGCAAAAAATTGAAAGGATTTTGAAAATAGTACTCGGTGCCGTCCAAGGAAGATACTCGCCTGATGCTGCAGTCTTCAGCTATGGAGAAGGGGATGAACAGTGAGAAAGGGGCTAGTTCAGAATTGCTACAGTGGCAAGCTGCTGGTATCCCAAGGATCTGGGCATGAGGGAGAAAACACAATAACCATTCAAAATACTGGGAGATTTCTTAGGAGGAGTTGTATTTAGTTTCCTGTGGCCAGATGACGGCTGCAGACCGAGCACGTGACTGCCAGTGTCCTCATTTGCAGGCTGTTGCATCAGAATAGCCATTATCTGGTATAAAATATGGTAGGTCGTCAGTGCTTGTAGAACTTGAAAGTATTTGAAAGGATTTTATTTGTGGTTGCCAGTGTGGAAGGAATTTTAAATGAGTAATAATACTCGAGAGGGAATTTGTCAGAAATTCTAGGGATAAGCTCCTTGCTCTTGAAAGCTTTACTGAATAAACAGTACAGGCCAACTTCCAGAACAGTTTGCTTTGTGCTCTTGTTTCAATATTAAAGGTGTATGTGGCTCTGCCTATTACATTAATTGATATTTTTTATTTACTTGAAGAATTGCAATCACTCCTGAGCTTTCTGAAGACTTTGTGGTTTTGTTCAGAGGACTTGAGACTAACTTCCTGAATAACATAAGATTTTACGTTCCTATTTGAAAGATGGAACGAGTGTTGAACCTGTGACGTTCTCTTGCCTATATGTTGTCAGCTTTACTGAAAATCCCTTCACCTGTGCCCAGTGACATTTGATACAATCATTGCTCTATTTGTTTGTTCTCCCTTTCTAACAATTTTTGGTAGAAAAGACCCGAGATAAGTTTAACAAATAAAGAGAAAAATCTTACTGCCCTTTAAAGTTGCTTCTTTTAGTCAGACGAGGGGGTGGAAACACGTGTCTGTTGCTCAGTTTGGAGAGAACATGGTACTGCTTCAGCAGTTCAACTCCTGCAGATTTAGGTGGTGCGGGTTTTGAATGTGTAATAGCACTACAGGAAAAAAGTGCAGGGTGGGGAGCCTGTGCTTCAGAGAGCTGCTTTGTAATTCGTGCCACGATAAAAAGCAGTGCCTTTGTCACAGGCAGCTTGAAGAAAGAGAGCTGGGAGTTCAAACAAAACAGTGTCTCTCTGGCTAGTTTCACTTTGAAGCTTACATAGTAAAGCAAAGTAATCCCTGGGTTTTTGGAACATTATGCTTGCTTCATGATTTTTAAAATTGCTTTCTTAAAGGCTGCGGATCAAACTTGCTCAACTCCCTTAAACTTGGAATACCAGTATTCAAATTGCCATGTAGTTCCAGGTTTGTTCCCCCTGCCCAGCTTATTGCTTGAATTAGACTTTCTGACCATGGTCTTACACATCTTTATAAAAGCTCCAAGTCTGGTGACTGGCGCTGTCAAAGATCATTCACTAAGGGGAGACTAAAATTCCAACTCTGAAACCTAAATCACTCTGAAGTTGTGAGAAATGCTGGAAAAATGTAAGGAAGTTTCCATAACAAGTGAACAACAAAGCTTTAAACTTCAGCGTCGGCCGGCTGTCATAGATGCACTTTTTAAATAGCAGAAAGACTTGGACCATATGCAAAAGTGTAATTCTAAGAATGAAGAAATCCCCAATATGGGTCTTGAATTTCAAGCTGTCGAAAGCTGACTAATAAGAATTACTCTTCCTGTTAGCATCTGCATCCATTGATGGTGACTGTTCATGTAACCGTCAGAAAAGCAGTAAAACCCCACTTATCCTGCTTATTTAATTCTGGGGGAAAGGCAGGCTGGAGAACTTCTGGGTACAGCTGTCTTGGGTGCCCTCCTAGGCTGTACTACTGGGAAGAGGCTGCTGCCCTCAGCTGCCCGTTTTTTCTCCTGTTCTGCTAATTGCACAGAATGTTTTGAACAAAATGAGAGTGTGAGCTTACAGGCGGGGCACACAGCTGATAGAAGTGACTTTTTGGACTGGTTCAGCGAGATGCAAAAGATCCATGGCACAAACAATGCAAGTTGCTTAGGTTTTGCTTTTCTGGCATAATTGATTGCCTTAAAAATTACTTAGTGGAGCAGCTCTCTTTTTTTTTTTTTTCTAGAAGCAGCTGTGCAGTGTGCATGAGAACATGGGAGGAACTGAGTGCCCGGAGTTAGAATGGGATATTACGGTGGTTACTGATTTGAGAAACCTGTTTTAGACCCCATCTGCTGCATTGCAGTGCTGGCAGCCAGCGTGTTTCCCAGCTCTGTGGGATGAGCATGAATGAAGCATAAAGTAATCCAGAAGGAGGGTAACTGGCAGGAGGGGTTGATGGTACACCTCTCAGGTTGTTTATGGATCCTTGTCATGTGGCAAATGGAAAGCTTCAGTTCTCTGGGGTACATGTTTTGGTTTAATACTGGGTGTGTTTCCTGCTTTGGACTCCAGATCTCTCCAAAATGCTTCAGTGTTAGCATATAAATATACATAAATATATATGTTTATTCAAAGCCTTGTGCTCTTCCTCTGCAAGCTTTTCTCTTGCTTACAAGTCAGCTGTGATCACCATGCTTGTGACTTGTATCCTAATCAAGAAACTCTGCTTTATTATTTTATTTTTTTTTTAGGATTATCTTCCCTCGCAGCAAGATATACTGCTGGCACGAAGACCCACAAAAGGGATTCACGAGTACGACTTTGAAATAAAAAATGTTCCTTTCAAAATGGTTGATGTAGGTGGCCAAAGGTCAGAACGGAAACGTTGGTTCGAGTGCTTCGACAGCGTCACATCAATACTCTTCCTTGTTTCCTCAAGTGAATTTGACCAAGTGCTTATGGAGGATCGGCAAACGAATCGCCTTACAGAATCCCTGAACATTTTTGAAACAATAGTTAATAACCGGGTTTTCAGCAACGTCTCAATCATTCTCTTCTTAAATAAGACGGACTTGCTTGAGGAAAAAGTACAAAAAGTGAGCATCAAAGACTATTTTCCAGAGTTTGAAGGGGACCCCCACTGCTTAACAGATGTCCAAAAATTCCTGGTGGATTGTTTTCGTACTAAACGCCGGGACCAGCAGCAGAAGCCCCTCTACCACCACTTCACCACTGCTATTAACACAGAAAACATCCGGTTAGTTTTCCGTGATGTCAAGGATACCATCCTTCATGACAACCTCAAGCAGCTTATGTTACAGTGATGTGCAAAAAGACATTTTTATTTGAGTAACTTTTGTGTGTTGGTTGTTTTGTTTTTTTTTAAACTAGAAGTTTACAGCAGGAGTAGAGAAATCCAGATCCTGTCAGACTTCTTGATACGTGGCTAAAAGCTGCTGCTGAACACATTATTGCCAATTTCTGCAGAAATTCAGGCTTAATCTCTTCCAGTGTAGCTTCAAGTTCACTCAAGTTGTAATTTTATAGCAGACCTATGTCTAAGTTACCTGTAAAGTGATAAATTTGACTTGTTAAGAATGTGTATGTTATCCTAGAAAATTCATTCCACCTTCAGAATTCCAAGTCCAAACTTCAGTGAAATTGTCGCAACTGTTAGACTGTGGCAGTAATTTAAGGAGGGGAGAAACTTTTCACATCTAACTTCGTTATGAAGACTGTGATACCATAGCTGACTTACGATTTCTCAGGTCTATTGTTGGTTAGAAATCCCATAAATCCCTTGCTGGAATAATCTATTTGAAGCCAGGATTCCTGGGTGTAATGTACTTCCTGTTTAAGTATAAATCCTTGCGTGGGGTTTGACTAGGAAATGCTTTAAAAATACTTAGATTGGGAGCCTCGGACATATCTGGCAGGAAGTACTGACGCAGGCAGAAGTCTAGTGACGAGGAATTAGCGAATGGCACAGCACACGGTTTCACTCTTGCATTGTATGTACGTCTTGGAGCCATGGCAAAGCACAGAGCACTGTGATACGGTCCTCTTGAAATTCTGATGTGGGAAGGGGGAGCAAGCTAAACTTGTATTTCTGATCTTCACTAACCAGATGTTACGTGTAGGTACCTTACCTGTTCTTGAAGCGCTTTAATATAGCACTGGTTTATTTTTACTTTCTTCATGAGTTCTTACAGTGTGCCTCATCTTAATCAGTAAGCATTTGGTGACGGATAGAAGTACTTGCAAACCTAAGTGCCTCCTTGTGTTCTGTCCTCCTACGGTATTTTCAGTGGCCTTATGTGAGCATGTGTGTTCCCAGCAGAGGCCTTGTATAGCTGACACCATGAAGATGAATGTTTTCTTCTGGAAAAATAAAAAAGAACATCTCGCAGCAGAACACGCTTCAGCTGACGAGGTGCTTTCTGAGAGTTTCCAATTGGGTGTAGCAATCCTAAGTGTACTTGAGCCAAATACGTTGCACAGCGTACTCCAGAGTGCTGCTTGTGACTAAGAATATTTTACCAAAAGTTCCATTGCAGCTTCATTTTTATATATATTTTTTTTTTTTAGGGGGGGTTGTTACCATTGCCATGTGATTAAAAAAATACTTCTTGCCCAGAATTCCTCATACACCACACAGTATACGACAAAACGAAAGTAAGCTTGGGAGCTTGTGTTTTAAAAAGTCGTGCGGCTACCGACTTTCCCTCAGACTGTAGTGTCACGTAGGCAGTTCAGCTTGCCACTATGCCCCATGGAACCGGCCAATTCCTGTGGATCACGATGCTGCCCAATACTTTCTTGAATGATTTTTTTGTTAACGTACTGCACATGTGGCAAGCGGTGTGCCATAATAGTCTCACTGCTTGGAGCAGTGTCCCTGCAAGAACATAGGAAAGCTGCCTGTCTTCTGAACTTAGCCTTTTACTTACTGTGATTGTAAGTTGTATTAACATCTTTGTACCTCATTCTCCTGTCAGTAGAAGGGGAATAGTGTATTTTTATTTAGTTAGGTGCTTTGAAAGACCTATTTTTTTATATCATCCAATGAGTAGTCATAGATTAGTTTGCGATTTCTGCGATAAGGCACTATTTTGGGGGAGGAAAGAATTCTGAAAAGAGCTTGGGAGAAGTCACAGTGCATAGTCTAAACATAAAGTCTGGGTGCAATGCTGATGTCAGGAGGATTATTATTATCTTTAGATGGGGATATTTAATGCAGATCTTGTCTCCTTACTGGACATGGATATGATTACTTCTGGTTTGATGTCTTTAGGTCATATGTAAGCAGTTCAAGAAGGGTGATGAACTAGAGACCTCAGAAAAGGCTAGTGAGGCTATTTAAAGGATTGAACAACGTGCCTGTAATGGGAGTCGAGAAGTTCTCCGTTTCCCTCTTTGGAGAAGGATGACATGTTGATTTGGTTGAGCTATAAATGCGACGTGAGCTGACAATAAACCTCTGTCAAGTAGCCTCAAAGTCCACTGTTGGAAAGCAGAAATTGAACAAATCCATGCCCTCGTTAGTCACCAAGAGGAGCAGTAGGTTTGTTTTTTCCCATTGCTGACAGTTGTCTGAACAAGTTTCTTTTCTGAAAAGAGACTTATCTTGGCTTTGATTAAAATAATTAATTTGGAGAGGGCCTATAGTATGTGTTTTGCAGGATGTCAGACTAGATGATTGCAGAAAAGACTAAAGACTGGATAGTGGATGATAAGATTAAACAATTTTGTTTAGACAAATTCCTGGTATGTAAAATGTTGATGAATTTTGTGTCAAGGGACCTGTTAATTTACTAAAGATCCTCAAAACTGATGTCAGTCCAAGGATATAGTCAATATCACCAAGGTGCTGGGCACTTCTGACATTAGTTAAAGTGGGAAAAATATTCAGCAGGCTTCTCCCCTGAACCAACACAAACCCCCCTGGTTTTAATTCCGATCACTTTCCCTGTCAACACCAGGGCCTGTGAGATAGCAAGGGGGACCCCACAATGTTGGGTCAGGCCCTGGTAGATAAGCACTATACGAATCTCAGGCAGAAATGAATTATTTTAATGAAATGACTGAGTCAAATCACTCTCGTTTCCCACTCCCATTTCTTTAGAGGGGGTGAGGCAACTAACCTTGATGTAACTGTTTACATGGTTCCTACGTTAACATACTGGCTAAACAAACCGAGTCAGCGTTGGGCTTTTCCATCTTCAGACTTACTCTTCACTAGCTACCTGAAAAGGAGCATAGCGTGTACTGTTGTATTTCTTTTTAGATTTGTTTCTAAATATGATTTCTTTATAGCAGGATATAATTTTGGTACAAGAGCTGAAGGATTGATGTTTTCAACAGACTGATTTTTATCCTGAAGCAAACAAATGAGTCACAGTTAGCTAGTAAGAGCGAAGCTTGTTCATGTAAAGCAGTCTGTGGTACAAGGTCAGGACGTAGTTCTAGTGAAGGTGGGAAAACAGGTAGAAAATCAAGTTTCCCAAAACTTTCTTCATTCTCTTTGATGGAGTGAGCTCTGTTTAAAAAGATCACTGACCGTATGGAGATATACCACTGTCTTGGATAGCCTTCCTGTACTTGAAGGTAAACTTGGTGTTTTTAGCAACTGTTCCCTGCTGCAGTGTGTTAAACACGATTGATTGACACCTGAAAACTGTGGCTGTTCATCAGGGCTTTAAAAATTTTACTTTTTTTATATATTGTATGTGGGAGCGTAAGCCATCAGTTTGTGTAAAACTTAAGCTTTCTTCTAGAATATCTGCTCTTAAAAAAAAAAAGTCAGATGGGTTCATTGATCTCAAAGGCTGTATATTGGACTCATTTGTCTAGTGAGTAGCTTTAAATTTTGCCCATCAGAATTATTCTAGCAGACTGCTCAGATCGGGTGGGTGTTTCAAGCTTCGTGACACTTTGCTAGTAGTAGTAGTATTTATGATTGGTCCCAGATAGCTTGGGCAGACTGCATCCGCTCGCTGCGTTTGGGAGCACCTCACTGCTTAAAGACTGCAAACTGTGCATGTTTAACATCTACATTGCCATCGGAAGACTTCTCTGGTTATTTCTCTTTGAGGACGGTTGCAGAAGGTTCATTTTCCAACAATAACATTTCCTGTTTCAAAATGATTAGAAGTTTCATGCCATACAGAATTGTTCACAATTTCAACTTTACAGGTCTTGTCTATTTGATGGTACCATTAACGTAGTTGGGGTTTTTTTAATTACACAGCATTGCAATACAGTGCCATTTTGCAATTTCTTTGCGTTGTACTTGAAAATGAGTTGAATTGCAGACTATTTAAAACTGCTTTCCTGCGCTTTCAGTAGCAGTGAGAGCTTACCTTACGTGAAGCCTTTATGTAAAAAATATATTTTGTAACAACCTCATAGAACTTTAACAAAACCAAGATTTGTATTAGCTTTGTATAAATGTTTGTGGCTTACAATTTTATATGTTTAACTTTTTATAAACTTTCCAGGGACTACTTTTTATTGTAAATTTTTTTTTTCCTCCTTGCTTTAGTTTAAGATTGGCAATAAATTATTTCTAAGGGCAGTCTTAGAAAAAGCATCACTTCCTTTTTATAAAATGGTTAAATTGATTAATAGTTTAAACTGCTTACACTCGCTTGTACATTGCTCTGTACATACTCTCCAAAAGCATTGCCTTTCAGCTATTAATATTTGCCTTGTGTACAAAAATTACTGACGATGAATAAACATATACAGCCTCATGTTGGTATTATGAAATTATTTTTTCAAATTAATAATGTGTGGAGGCAGCCAGGTGATTTTTTTGTGTGTTTGTTGTTGGTTGGCTAAGGCCGGCTGTTTTCCTCCTGCCACATCTTGTGTTTCAAATGAAATATGTAATAGAGTTAGTCTCTGGTCTCAAGTGAGCTCTTTGCTAAAAGGGCTCATCCAGGTCCTCGTTCGCCTGGTTGCTTTCTCGCTAGGAGAGAGGCAAAAGGAAATTGCTGACTTGCATTTGACAACCAGTTTGGTACTCGGTATTTAAAATATTGATGACACTCATGCGTGTTCCTGCGTAAGTGGCAAGCCTCTGTATAAATTATGTATCTCATTATGGCAGAGCTAGATTTTTTTTTTTAAGCTGTTTTTTAAATAACCCAACCTCCGCCTTCTCTAGAAAGGGATCACTGGCTGTTTTGCAACCGCCTGCAATATGAAGCAATGTTTTGCAGCAAAGCATTGATTTCTCCTTGTTGGTTTTTACAGGCCTGAGATGCTTCATTTCCCACAGCAGCCCTTGGATTCAGCTGGCGTGCTGTGGACACTAGATCTCCAAATACTCAGCCCAAGTCATGCCTGTTTATAGAGCTAGTGCTCAACATCAGGATTTGTCTTGATAATCGGAATACATAAACTGTAAAAATGCGTAGTGTGTGTGAATGTTGCCGTGCATTAACGGGGACCTGCTGTGGGGAGCAGAGTTCAGCGTGGGAAGGACCTACCTCTGCTCACTGACATGTGGAGTTTAAAACCTCCCGGATGACCTGGAACCCAACCCAGCTCTGTGGTGCAGTTTTGATCCCGGGTCCTGCCTGTTCCTAGGAGGGTTGTTTGAGGAATCACAGCCTCAGCTTTTCACCACTTTTTTTGCACTGAAACGATAATGTCAAATGAACACCATTTGTGATGTTGCTGTGACTTTGAAAACCACTCTCCCTAGGGTTTTTTGAAAGCTTTTTTTTTCTCTTGCATCTTATTTCCTGAGAGGCCGTCAGCCACCTGAGGAGTAAAACTAACATCATCTAGAACTCGTCTTAACAGATGGTGGTGTGTTTGGTTTCTAAGCCCAATATTACAAGTGGAACTGCACGAGGTTCACCTAGGCTTCTAGTTAAGCTCTTGTTGACTAAAGCTCTCCTTAGTTTCGTGGTGGTACACCCCTCAATAGTAACCCCCAGACTTCGGTCACTTCCCGGCAGGGTGGGGAAAGCCGAAGGAGGGGCATGGAAGGAACGTGTCCTGGGATTTATGTGAGCAAGTGGAAGTTTCTTCACTTTCACAAAGCTCCTGATTTAGCAAAACACCTCATTGCGTGTAGTACTGAATGTAGGTTGGGTTTTCGAGCCTCTTCCTTCCTGTTAAAGTAACTCGGCGATTGCACAATAACTGACAGAAGGGAACGAAAATGGAGTGGAGCTCTGCCGAAAGAGCTTCCCTGGCTGCCGCCCCGGCAGCGGGAGCCGCTGTTGGAGCTGACCTTAGGAGTGCCATTCCTGCCGGGGAGCTGCCCCGAAGGGCAAAGAGCTGGAGCAGCCGCTGCTGAGCAAACAGAGCCCTTTGGGGAATGCGGCTGGAAACAGGACACGAGGCTGTGCTGCTGCAGACTCAGCTGTTTTTTTTTTCTCAAAAAAAAAAAAAAAGAAAAAGGTGATAGCATCAAGTTCCTTCTGGCTGGCCCACCAAATGTACTGCTTGGCTATGTTTTCCACGCAAGATGAAATGTTTTCACTGTATGTGAAATGTGAATTATGAGATTAAATTAATAGAAGGGTCCAGATAGACCCACAGGGTTCTGCCATGCTGTTTGATTTGTGCCTAACTTTAGGTAGTATTGGATTTCTTTTCTCTGCTTTCTTCCCTTCTTCATCTTATGCGCGCTTAAAAATGAGAGGCAAGACGTTTGTTCTTGCGCGAGTGCAATTTCCACCAGCAGCGGTTTTGTGGGATTCTTGCCTCGCTATTGCTCCTGCAAGGTCAGAAGCAGCCCCGCTCCAGCCTGTGAAACGCCCCGTGGCAGGGTCGGTCCTTACGCCCCAGTTCAGTAAACAACCTGCAGCCGCCTGGAAGATAAGGCAGCAAAACATCTGGCAGAAAGGAGATGTGCGCTGGGACGGGAGCCGTGGTCCCTGCCCACGCGTGCAGCCACGCTCCTGCCCCTGCTTCCCTCCGCGGGGGGAGGCGAGGGGTTGATGAATTGTTGAGCGCTAGAGCTGAAAACCCGGGTTTGGGGTAGGCTGCTGTGCGCAGAGGTCCGCTTGAGTGCTTGCGACTTCACAGGAACGTTAATATTTAAAGCCTGCGTCCTCCCATCCGCCGGCTGTAAGCAGCAAGTGGAGCGCTCGCTGTTCCCCAGGCAGTGAGGGCTGTGAGGCGCTGGAGAATAAGGTAGGAACGTGTGTGTCAGCAGACGGAGTAAGTGAATAAACCTCGTTTCTCTGCCTGGGTGGTTTGAAACGTAGGGACCCAGTAAAATGACGCTGATCATTGCAGAGTGGTTTTTATTAATTTAGGACTTACAGAGCAGGAGGAAGCACTAGACCCGAAGCATCCAGCAAAGTGAGTTTTCGCCACTCCCTATTCCAATATTCAATGCAGTGGATTGTGCCTGTATAGAAGACGCCGAGTCCCTTCCTGGGCTTCTTCCCATGGATGGGCAGCAATGCTGAGCGCCAAAATCCCTGCCTGGTTTCCGTTTCTCCTGTCCACCACCGGGCCAAAGCGTGGATGGCTTTTAGCCACATCACAGACTCTGTCCTGTGTTCTCTCTGTTACGTTGCCCGCAGCCTGGAAGATGGTCAACTTCTCTTACGTAGAAGAAAGCCACCCCTTTATCAGATATAAAGGGGAAGCAGTAGTGGGGAAAAAAGAAAGGGCACGTATTTTAACGTTAACGCTCCCCCAGACGGCCTTCTGCACTGATTGAGAGAATGAATGACTGTTTCCACACTGACTGTGTACCATGCAAATGGTGTTTGTGGGATGACACGAACCATGAATAATTTATCTCCAGCAACTCACCAACCACATCAGGCTGTTACGGCAGAAAGCACTTCCACAATTAGTAGCTGTGATCACCAGCCCTGACGTGAGGTTCAGCTCTGAGTGCTCTGTGTACCCACAGTCTTTGCCTGGGAGTCGTTCCTTGTTTTCAGCTTTTATAGAAAGAAACAGCAATATCTGTAAATGATACAGATCTTTACGCGGTTGCCTAGGCATAATATTTTGTACTTTTTTCTGTATGAGCTGGATCCTTTTATATTAATCCAAAGGCTAACGGTGGGAGCAGCTGTGAATTGATGACCGTTTCCTGCTGTAGCCTCAATTTTCCCTGAAGAAAGAGGAAGCGAACAAAAATACTTCAGTGAAACCAGCATTTTCAGAGAGTTAGTAACGTTAGGATTTGCAGGGGAGCAAGTTGAGCAAGGCTTCAGCAGCAACAGCCTTCTTACATCATGTCTGGCATTTACTAAAAGTTGTCTAGAATTAAGGGGGAAACTTCCTCTTTTATTCATGCAGATGACCCAGGCAGACTCTCCTTCCCCCTCTCTCCCGTCCCCACTTACCAAACTTTAGGAGAGGGGATTTGATGTGGCCCATGCCCGGCGAAGCGCCAGGCGCGGGGCAGGCTGCGGGCGCTGGGTGCACCGGGAGCGTGCGGAGCGATGGTACCAACCGCTCGGGGAATTCCTGCTTGATGGAAATCTGTGATGCCCTTTGTAAAACAGCAACCAACCCAGCCTCAGGATTTCTCCTTGCATCATCTGCTGTGCTCCACGAGCCTGGCTGCTGCAAGGGAAGGGGATGCCAACCTGACGCGGCTCCTCCAGCTCCCCAACCGAAGCTGCACCAGGTCTCCGTCCTCCTCTGCTCCTGACGGCTCTCCCTGCTGATGGCATTGCATCTCTGCTCGCGGCAGATCTTTCTGCTGTTCCTTCTCTCACCTCTGCGATACTCAAGGAGAAATATTACTAAATACTTTTTTTTTTTTTCCCCAGCATGTAGCAAATCCTAAATCATAGAATCCTGGAGTGGTTTAGGTTGGAAGGGACCTTAAAGAGACCTTAAAGGTCCCTTAAAGGGACCTAGTTCCAACCCCCCTGCCATGGGCAGGGACACCTCCCACTAGACCCGGTTGCTCCAAGCCCTCCTCCTGTCTTTCATCTGGGGCTGCCGCTGGGGTAAGGGAACATTTTACACGTACAAACGTCAGCAGCAAGTCACCGTGGCTGTTCCCTTGTCCTGCCAAAGCACTGACTGACACCGTTGCAAGATTTCTCCCTTTAGAAAGACAACCCCAATTGCCTGAACCGGTAGGAGAGATACACGGAGAGTATTTAGACATTTAATATTCAAATTAATTGCCAAGAGTAGCTTCTCTAGAAGAGGCTAGCGACGTAAAGTGTTTTGGTTTTCCCTCTTCACAGAAGCAGGGATCGAATGTGAGAGCATCTGGAGGGCAGCCAGCCGTTTCGCTGGAGCCAGGCTTTCCGCTCCGGGTCTCCGTACCCCCGTCTCGTTTGCTTGCGGGACGACAAGCGTCTGCGATGATGCCGAAGTCTGGAAGCGCAGAGGAGGAAAACGTGGTCTGGCACCTTTGTGTAGTGCCGTGGCTCTCCTGGGAGGTGGAGGTCGGTGATTCCCGGGCAGGGAGGGAGCCTGCTGTCTCAAGGGTCAGTACTGGGTCCGGTCCTGTTCAATATATTCATCGATGATCTGGATGAAGGGATAGAGTGTACCATCAGCAAGTTTGCTGATGACACTAAACTGGGAGGAGTGGCTGACACGCCAGAAGGCTGTGCTGCTTTACAGCATGACCTGGATAGGCTGGAGAGTTGGGCAGAGAGGAACTTAATGAAATTCAACAAGGGTAAATGTAGGGTACTGCATCTGGGGAGGAATAACCCCATGCATCAGTACAGGTTGGGGGCCGACCTCCTGGAGAGCAGCTCTGTGGAAAGGGACCTGGGAGTCCTGGTGGACAACAGGATGACCATGAGCCAGCAATGTGCCCTGGCGGCCAAGAGGGCCAATGGCATCCTGGGGGGCATCAAAAGGAGTGTGGCCAGCAGGTCGAGGGAGGTCATCCTCCCCCTCTACTCTGCCCTGGTGAGGCCGCATCTGGAATACTGCGTCCAGTTCTGGGCTCCCCAGTTCAAGAAGGACAGGGATCTGCTGGAGAGGGTCCAGCAAAGGGCTACAAAGATGATTAGGGGATTGGAACATCTTTCATATGACGAGAGGCTGAGGGATTTGGGTCGCTTTAGTCTAGAGAAAAGAAGATTGAGGGGGGATCTTGTTAATGCTTTCAAATACTTGAAGGGAGGATGCCAGGGGGATGGGAGCAGTCTTTTTTCAGTGGTGCCCATTGATAGGACGAGGGGTAATGGGCACAAACTTGAACATAGGAAGTTCCATCTTAACATGAGGAGGAACTTCTTTACTTTGAGGGTGGTGGAGCACTGGAACAGGCTGCCCAGAGAGGTTGTGGAGTCTCCCACTCTGGAGACATTCAAAACCCACCTGGACGCTGTCCTGTGCAACCTGCTGTAGGTGACCCTGCTCTGGCGGGGGGGTTGGACTAGATGATCTCCAGAGGTCCCTTCCAACCCTGACTATTCTGTGATTCTGTGGATGAGAGTCGCTGTGCCCACATGTAGGGAACGTTTCTCAGAGCTAGCAGCTTCAAGAGCCATCTACAATCAGTAGGAAGGAAAAAAAAACGCAGCTCCAGAGAGCAATTCTCAGCCTGAGCCGGTGTCCCAGGCGGGTCGGGTGAGTCACTCCCCAGCAGTGACCAACCCAGACTTGGTCTCTGCACTTTTGGACACCTCCGGTGAAATAACCACCTCCGCCCCAGCACCTTTGTGCTCTGTTTCCCCGATTAAAGAAAGGCAGGACGGTGCAAGCGTGTTAGTGTAGAGCACTCTTGAGATCCTCGGAGGTAAGGTCCGGTCTATCTTCTTGCTGAGGGTTATTTTCAATGCAGGGTCCTCCAGTACCCCTTCATGACAGGGTTTCACTGGTCCCACGTTCCCCTTTGTAACAGTCACAAGCCGTTGCAGATAAACGGCTCCAGATCTTGGCAATGGTGCAGGAAATAACCCCACATGTTTTACAGTTCCTTAAAAGTAAAAGAATAACTAAATCCTCATTTAAATTCCCACTTCCATAGCTGGAGCTCTTTGGATCACGCATTTCTTTAGCATGGGCTGATTTTTTCCTCATTTATTTGACTGAAATGGCAAGATTATTCGCTGCACACAATTCTGTTTGAGCCCCGTCACTTTTTGACGCAAGTGCATGGCGTGACGGCAGCGTTACACCACGTACGCGCCCCAAAAAGCGTCAGAAACATCTGAGCTGTTTCTGTTTGCTTCCGACCAAATCATTAGGCACCAGTATAGGTTAGGGGTGGACCTGCTGGAAAGCAGTTCTGAGGAGAAGGATCTGGGCGTCCTGGTAGAGAGTAAATTATCCATGAGCCAGCAATGTGCCCTTGTCGCCAGGAAGCCCAGTGGCATCCTGGGCTGCATAGGGAAGAGTGTGGCCACTAGGTTGAGAGAGGTCATTCTCCCCCTCTACTCTGCACTGGTAAAGCCACAACTGGAACACTGTGTCCAGTTCTGGGCTCCCCAGTTCAAGCGGGACGGGGAACTACTGGAGAGAGTCCAGTGTAGTGTGCAACAAAGATGACTGAGGGATTGGAGCATCTCCCTTATGAGGAAAGGCTGAGCGAGCGGGGACTCTTTAGCCTGGAGAAGGCTGAGGGGAGACCTTATTATTGCTTATAAGGATCTAAAGGGTGGGCTGGAGGAGGATGGAGCCAGACTCTCTTCAGTGGTTCCCAGTGAGAGGACGAAGGGCAATGGGCACGAGCTGGAACATAGGGAGTTCCATTCAAACGCAAGAGAAAACTTCTTCACAGTTCAGGTGGCAGAGCAGTGGCACAGGCTGCCCGGGGAGGTCATGGAGTCCCCTTCTCTGGAGATTTTCCACACCCCCCGGGGATGCAGTCCTGAGTAATGTGCTGTAGGCAGTCCTGCTTTAGCAGAGGAGTTGGACTAGATGACCTCTAGGGGTCGTTTCCAACTCTGAAAATTCCATGATTCCCTGATTCCCTGATGCCATGATTGCAGAGGAGTCATGAGAGACACGGATTTGACGGATGGTGGGTAAGGAATTGGCTGGATGGTCGCACTCAAAGAGTTGTGGTCAGCGGCTCCATGTCTAAGTGCTGAGCAGTGACAAGTGGTGTTCCTCAGGGGTCGGTACTGGGACAAGTACTGTTTAACATCTTTGTTGGCAACATGGATATTGGGATTGAGTGCCCCCTCAGCAAGTTTGCCAACGACATCAAGAGTCATCCACACTGCTGTGTGGAGCAGTCAACGCGCTGGAGGGAAGGGGACCTCTTGAAATATCTGAAGAAGAAAAAGCCCAGAGATGCTTTTGGTATGGTGGGAATAACCCTGATAGACCTTTATCCAGATAAGTCTTGGAATTTCACCATTGGACAAGCTTTGACAAAAGGTATTTGATATACAGCACAACTTTTAAGTGTCAAAAACTAAAAAGACTTTCAAAATATGAACAATCAGCTCAATAGTAGGAAAAATGCCAAATCACGCTTGCTGTTGAAGTGAGGTGGAAGGCGAGCAGGGGTACCCTGTGTGGTTTGCTTGGTGCAGTTTTTAGAAGACTGGTGAATTTCCAACCCGTTGAGCTCTAGGTCCTCCGGAAAAGGCAGGGACATGGGTAGTATCGACTCGCTGTGCTGCTTAGGCACCCTTTCCTTTGCCGAGTTTCCCAAGGAGATGAAATCATAGAATCATGGAATGGTTTAGGTTGGAAGTGACTTTGAAGCTCATCCAGTGCCACCCCCTGCCCTGCGCAGGGACACCTCCCCCCAGCCCAGGTTGCTCCAAGCCCCGTCCAACCTGGCCTTGAACACCTCCAGGGATGGGGCAGCCACAGCTTCTCGGGGCAGCCTGCGCCAGGGGCTCACCGCCCTCACAGGGAAAAGTTTCTTCCTAATATCTCATCTAAATCAATCTTCATCCGGTTTGAAGCCATTCCCCCTCGTCCTATCGCTCCATGCCCTTGTAAAAAGTCCTTTTGCCTCAAAGTCCCTGATGCCTGAACCCCACTAGACATAAATATGCTCTTTGGTCCTTCCCTCATTAAACAACGGCTCTGTTCATTACAGCCGCCCTGTATTAGCCTTTCCTAAAGACGTCGTGCTTAAAAAAACAGCTTTGTGTAGTGGCGGGGTGATGGCGCAGGCTCAGCTGGGAGGCTGCGTGGGCATGGACAGGAGCAACCCCGCGGTGACTTCAATGAGAAATAAAGCTTGAAAAAGCTGAAAACGCGAGGCCGGCAGCGGCGGCTGGCGTTCGTGCTGCCTGTGTGAGCTTCAGCGTTCCGACTGCAGCCTGGGTGACGCTCGCCTTCTCCATCCCGTGGCTGATGTCCCTCTGCTCTCCAGTGGGTCACCTGCGTTTCGGCAGCGTCGGGTCCTTGCGTGCTGCGTGGTGGTAGCCCACGCTGGCTCTCTTGGCTCTTGCAGGTAGTTGGCATCTCCCAGGAGCCGCCTGCAGTATGTCACAGGGGGGAAAGGACCACTTAGGCGTGCACGGGTGCTGCGGCACCCACGGGTGGAAAACTCTCATCCCACCGGTGTTCCCGCTGCCGTAACCAGAATGGAGCATCGCGGCTGATAATGACCCGCGGGGCTGTGCGGAAGAGGGGATGGCTTAATGAGGCCCGGCAGCCCCGAGTCCCGGGTGCCCCCTCCCTCGTGTTACCGGTCCCGCGTGGGCGGGCGCGGCGCCGCGGCGGCCCGGCAGG
>VZSZ01000503.1:0-83572 GCA_013398815.1 Ibidorhyncha struthersii | reverse complement strand
AAAGCCAATGAGTGTGCAGTTTTAGCCCTTGAGGAGTGGTGTGCCTTCTGATTCTCAAAAGAGCTAGCACTTGGCCCCACAGCTGCTGAGCTACTATGCCCAGGCACCTCTCTCGCGAGCCCAGTTACACGCCCATCCCCCTTCAAATCTAGTTGAAGATGTTCCTTTCCTCCTCCCCTTCCCTAGTGACAAAACAAAGCAAAACAAAAGACACCCTGCAGGGATGGGTGGGTGGATAGATGGATGGATGGATGGATGATTTGGGATTTGGGTTTTTTTTTGTGTTTTTGCATTTAAATGAGAAGGAATAATGGGTGGGGGGAGAGAAACAATACTGAGGAGGATTACTGATATTTGGGGCACATCTGTTGGAGAAATGATTAGCCTGTGGATTCCAGAAATCATGATCATGTTCTCAAGATGATATATGCTGAGTTTGAATGGTCACTGGACCTTGTCCTCCTGTGCAACTTCCACCAGTGCTGGCAGGAACACAGCACAGACAAAAGTCACAACTGAGTCTTTAATACCTGTGCTCTCTTTCTCATATATTTGTTGAGAATTAAAAATTATCACTCATTGAGTTTCCAGTCTGTCTACACCAGATAGCTCGCCTTTCACCTCCCAGCAACGAGGCCAGCAGTGATGCGAGCACCAGAAGTGCTACCAACACTTACTGAAAGTACTGTGATTTTTTTCCCAATAGCACTCTGATGGGCAAGAAGCCAGACACTACAGTAAAAAAAGAGGTGCACGCGACATGCCTGGCTTCTCCCTGCCACCTGCTCCCATGGCATTGGACATAATCACCCCCAGGCTTCTGACAAAAGGCTGAGGAAAAGCACGTTTTTGGAATGTTAGCTGTGGCCGAGGAAAACAAGAAATAAACCATCCATGCCTTCAGCCCGCCACAGCTACCTAACAACAATTTTTGCTCTCTGGGATCCAATAGCTAATTTCTTATTGTCTTAATCTTTACTCGTGGCTGATTTTACAACTGTCTCTAAGCTCTGAAATTACTGAACCATTTGTTGTAATGTACAGTGCCCTCACAAGGTGTCCTGTCTCTCTGCATTTGACCTGTAAGATAAAGCTTTAGAGATGTTTTTGGGTTCTGTCTCACACCCAGGACTATCCATACAAGAGAAAAAAGAAACGCACCAAAATTTCCAGTTTATGTTGAGTTCTGTGGCGGGTTTATATGTAAGACAATTTATCATAATGCAAATCGCACTGATTTGGGGTAAGATATGGTGATGAAGCAGTGTCTTTCAAAAGCCTAAGCTTTATCTCTGGATGCATTTAGTAGGGGGGAAACATTACTGTAGATGTCAAAGATAAAACCCAAATTAGATTATGCCATTGTGTCTGCAATTTACATTATGTCTTACTTGGAATAAATCTCTTCCTAAAAATCCCTTAAAACCAATGAGAAACCTGGAGGTGTAAGAGCAAAACACGCCTCTGCACAACACATGTTAATATACAGAGGAATATCTCTCCCTCCACTTATTTTTAAGAGGAACAATAATCCTCTATTTTTATTATATATACATCTGACTTTCCCCCCACTCCCCCCTCTGCTCTTTAAGCCCCTTGATTCATCTCCAGGAGCATTACTCAAGAGGCACATGGAGGGAACCGAAGACTGGGGCAGCCACTGCAGCGTGCAGGACACGTTCCCTTTGGGACCGCCTTTGCAGTCTGGTCCGTATTTGCATCCCTGCGCACCTGCAGGCACTTCAGCATGGGAACCAGCTGCCATGCCTAGTTCTCACCTACTTCCACCGGCAGAAGTGAGAAACAAAAAGGGCACTTATAGACTCAGCGTGCCTCTGCTCAGATGACAAAAAAGACTATTTCATCATGCAAAGTTGCAATTTTTACTGGGCATCAAATGCTACCACTGGCACTGTTAATTCCCCAAGGCTGTTGTTCAGCAGGCCATTTTGGCCTCACACTGGGCTTCTGAAAATGTATTCAACTATTTACGTGAATGAGGAAAGCAAGCAAAGCATGGTGGCTGCGCCAGGCGTGTGTGCACAATAACATCTTTTATCACAGAGCTGGAAAACCAGACGTGCTTGCAGGCATCGTCAGGCATCCCGCTCACTTTCAGCCTGGCTTCCCTAAACTGCTTTCCACAGAGGAGGACACTAAATGGCTGCAACTCCAAGTTCCCAAATTTGTAGGAAAGCGGAAAGCTCTAGTACTTCTTTTTGAGCAAGTTAACACGTTAAAGCCATTGAAAAAAGGAACATACCTGCAAATAATTGACCTCAGAAAGAGAGGAAGAAAGAAAAGGGCTCAGGAACATGGGAAAAGGGAGACCAGGGTCTCCCTTTCAATGGCAAACATTGCTTTCTCTTTAGAAGAGTCCAGCCCATATTCCACTAAGATTCTTTTTAATTTTCTCCACATAGCTATTACAGACTTGATGCTTCAGCTTACAACAAGAGACAAAGCACAGAACAAACCATCTGCCCTGGTCCCCAGCAGCCCAAGCAGCTATCTCTGCGCCCCTCCATTAAAGGAAGACTGGTGAGAGCCTGTATTTCGTGTTTTCCGAAAATTAGAGGTTTTCACAGGAAAATCTCCCTCTCGCATCTTCTGCATAATTTAATGCTATGGTAAAAATGATGGCATTTAGAAATAGGCAGACCTCAAACCAAATCATGCTCCTTAACCTCCTAGGTGGTCCCAGAAGCTCTGGTGGAAAGAAGCATAATGGCCAATTAGTGAGAATAATTGAAGATAAGTCATAAAATATTAATAAAGCAACTGAAAAACATGCTTAAAGTAAATCTACTATTGTAATTACATCTTAGGAGGCTAGGATTTCAGAGCTTTATATTTTCATTTTATATGAGAAGCATTATCTTAAAAGAAAGTTATACTTAAAAGTACTGTATAACTGTCTACTGTGGATTGTGTGAGTTCAAAGGTTTTGCTTGATGGAGCAGACAGAACTGGCAAAAACAGTCAGATGCTCATCAACTTTCCGTTGTTATACATTGAAGGCAAATTTTTAAAAAAATCAAAAATGACCCTTTGCTTGTCAAATTAAAAGGATTAGGGTTAAAAAGATAATCCCATAATCTTATGTTTTGGTAGTCTCAAAAATATTTCCTACACAGGTCAGTAAACATAAACTGAAAACAAAAAGCAACTTAACCTCAATGACTCTTGAAAAAGCCATTGTAATGTCTCACACAACACAGAAAATCTCAAAATCAATGTATTTTTAAATCTACACAATAGATAGAAATTAAAAAGTTACTTTTTAAAAGATTTTTGAACAGACTCACCAAAAATTAATCCAGGCAGCTTCCACAACTTGTACTTAACCCCTGTTACAACAGTTTAGTAAATTAAAATTCAATGTTTTTGTAAAATATGTTTTCATTTTAAATTCACTTTAAACGATTACTGTCTTGTTAGAGTTAATATACTTTACTGTGTCACCTAGATTGTGTTTAGCTATTAATATAAGACACTCATAATTTCTTACAATATGCACATCAGTGTGCTGACCCCTTGAAACTCGGTGGCCCTATCTGATTAAAATATGTTTTTTAATTACTGTATTGGAAAATGCTGTATAGTGGCCCTCATATGGTTAGCTATGGAGAATTTGAGAGACAGCCTGAAGTAATGTATCTTCATCTTGATTTTTAGAAACTGAAAATTCAGGCCAACGACTGCTCGGGAAGCCGCGATGTGGGAGCACCATACAGTGTGGGTCGCAGAACAAAACCTGCCCCAGGAGGAGCAGCGGCTGGGATGCAGGCACTGAACCATGATGCTCTAAACAAAAGAGCATTTGCATCAACAATGAAGTCGTGGTTCCCACCATATTCTGTACAACTGTATTGCAGAACTGTAATTATCTTGATGTTCAAGGCCAAGTGCCTCAGTCCGGTGCTCAACTGTCGAAACTTTCAATCATCATAACACAAAGAACAGACACACAAGAAACTACTTTATACTTTTTCCTCCCTAACAGGAGGGTATCCTGATATGCTCATCTCTGCACCTTCCTGCCTCATCCTTCCTGCCGCCTTCCTGTTGTTTACCTACTGATGATAATGAAAATGTCTAACTTGGGAATTATAAATATGTACAGAAGCCCACTATGTTTTTCAGAATTCAGTCTTACGGAATTGCAAGGAGACTTCCCTGTTTTGTTTCCCAGTTTTGTATTTACAGCCAGGAGAAAAGGAGCCCTGTTATATTGTTCCTTGGAAGTTAAATTTCTTTTTTGTTTTGGAAGATCTGAAATATTTAATTCTAGGCTTCCTGGCATTTCTTTTATTAGCCTGCACCTCTGATCTGCTGTGAACATGGTGAGAGGCTTTCCAGAACATGAGGCATATTGGAAAAAATACTATCTCACTATGATTTTATCTTCCCCACAAATAACTTAAAGGCAAATTGTTGAGTTTTTTCGCCTCCTTTCTCATCTCCCTTTTCCTTATCTGATTTGTTTTCAGTGAGAAAAAAACAACCAAGACACCTAGCCATGAGGAAAAAAAAATAACACTTAAAGGGTAGTCTAATATATAGGCTATTTTGACACTTAGCAAGTGTATGTTTTTGATGTATTAGAATGCATTTGTGTGGCTTACGTGAAGTTTAAAATTTTATTCAGCTAACCTATATTACACAAAAAAATATGAGAAAAAAACCCAAGTCTTATGTTACACAAGGCTCAACTCGGCTAAATTAATAAAAACAAAATTGTAAACTATGGTCACAGAGAAGCTGGCTGTTGCTTAATAAACTGCTATTTAAAATATTTTAATTAAAGCAAACCTCAGCATGTGTAGTTTCTCTCAGATCAATGTTCTGCAATGCATATATATGTACGCAATTATGATAGTGTGTGAGAATTTAGCTACGTCAGCGTGGAGGGGTTTTACATGTACCTATAAAATTATAATATCAAATAGCTGCACTTTGTGTAATTATGCTCCACCTTCCATCTTTTTTTTTTAAAGTTTACCAGTGAAGATAAGCAAATTCTTTATAACAAAGGTTTTCAAAAAGCCTGGGAGAATTGTGACTCCCATTTAAGTGTGGTAACAGAAATCCCATCAGTATAAAACCAGGAGTACAAGTCAAAAGCCTAAATCATCCTGAAAATTGATGGAGCAAGATAATTCAAAAAGAAATACATGTACAACAGGTTAACGACAATAAAAGAGATTTCATGTATGCTAGAATAAAGAGAATCCTACATTTAGACTGGTCCGTTACTGACCAGAATGCCACTGGGAAACCTGAGGTGCTCAGTCAGTATCTCTCTCCCACGGAACACGACTAACCGACAAGGTCACACTCATGGGACCTTTTCTTGCCAAGAGGTGGGAGGGAGAGGTGAGGTGCCAGAGGTGGGCAGGTACCCACGCTGGGTTAGCAGTCTGCCGCGCTCACGCAAACCCAGCGGCCTGACAGCAAACATGAGCTTAGCTTGGCCCGGCTTCAGGGTCAAATGTGTTATTTTCACATCAGGGATTTAACGAGATTTCACTTTAATGAAGGAGACTGAAGCCGATGGCAGGGGGGCTGGACTAGATCATCTCTAAAGGTCCCTTCCAACCCAAACCGTCCTATGATCACACCTGGCCATTGGGGCTCAATTAAACACCTGCATTGCAGAAGAGCTGGGGCAGCGCTTGTTCAACAGCGGCACGGCCGTCATGCCGCAGTGTGTGCTTGCAGGCCTCTCATGTCTGCGAGCTCCCTGACTTCATACCGTACAGCCCGCAATTAAGAACCCACCTTCTCCCCATACTGTACCGTAATCTAACAGACATCAATGGCATTAATAGCAAGTAGGTGTAAAAGTGTAACTGTAAGCACGGAACCATCCTCAAACGGGTTATTGCCCAGGCTCTTTGGACACTGATTTTTAGATATGTGCTACTTGAAATTATTAACAATGGCAGAGAAAGTGTAAAATCACCGGTGATAAATTCTGCAGGTGACAAATGAGGGGAGCAGGTAAATGCAGAGAATAACAGGCCAGCCATACAGCTGTCTCAAGGAGAAGCAAAAGAAGAGAAGCTGTAATCAGTAAGGAGGATTTCCTAGGCCCTGAACTGTTTGGAAGAGCTAAATTCATGAGCCTATTGGAGATGAATTACTAAAGGTAGCTTCTGAAGCCAGGGCTAAGTGATTACACTGGTGTGTGATCTGCTGCTTGCTTTTACTTTGCCACCAACTGCTTTTATGGGACCTGGAAGAGATGAAGGTGCTGTGCCACAGCTTCCCGTCCCCTTGGTGAGGGGGACAGCACACTCTTCCTCAAAGGTGTGTCTCACAGGCTTTGTTTGCTGTTAGTAACTTTTGCAGAGTCCACAGCGATCTTTAGATGAAAAGTGTTTTGTACAGGTACAGCTTGTAATGATCTGAAGGCATAGTTCCCTGACAATATATATACACCCAAAAGCAACAATTCTGCCTGGTGATTCCTCTTAATCTGAATATCAAAACTAATACTTATTTTCAGGAATTCATTATGCAAAACAGACAACGGGCTAAAAGAAGAGAAAGAAAAGCAAATACCACAGTTGACTGCTGTGCTCTTCAAATGCAGCATATACTGCCCAAGAGCCAATGGAAGACTTATTATCCATGGCTAATTGCAAAGAATAGGTTGTATGGGTTCCTTATATGTTTAGATATTAAGTCAGCTCATAAGACAACATATGGGGTTCATTGCTCTTTGGCATGGGTAAATGCAATTGTCATATGGGGAAACTTCAAAGCACTGAGAGTAAGATTTATAAGACGTTATGTCTCATAGTACATAGCTGAGTGCTGAAGACCATAAAAAGAGAAAAAGGTAGGCTTTTCCAGCTTTTACACCAGTCATGCTCTGAAAAATGTTTGGCAGAGTTAAGCTCTGCCTCTGGACCATCCACTGCACTGCTTACGGGTCCTCACCAGCTGCCCAATTGCTGTGAGGTCCTGGGGCTTGGAGGGGGCCACAGGCTGGGAGGAAACAGAGGTACCTGACTGTAACCGACTGCTGCCAGCTCCAGGGACACAGCTCGCCATGTCTCCATCAACGGAGACATCTGCTTATTCAGTAAAGGCAGAAGAGGGCTTTCCTTTCAAAAATTTCATGCTGATGAGACAGAGAAATTTGAAGATTGATGGAAAAGACTCTGCAGCAGGGAACAAAACTGAGGAGTACTAATCGTAAGGAAGGATCTTATAAGCATACATTCATTTATCTCTCCATCAGAGTGAAAAAGTTATCTCAGCTGCAGAGAGTGACAAGTTCACAGCAATCGAAGGGAAATTGTGTTGCAGTTACGAAGACCCAGTTTTAGTACAAACATCAAAACAATGCCGTGGATAGCACTGCTGAAGAAGAAGAAAGATTTCTAGACCTTCACCAATCACCCTACATAAGCTGTCTCACGATACTACCATACAGAAACTGCAAGGAAAGGCAACCAGGTATTCTCCTCTGAGGCAGTTATTGTAAGTTATTGAAAGGCTGATAGTCAGTGCTATTCCTCAACTTTTCCTGCATCCAAAATCAGCAGAAAAGCTTCATAAAAAAATGCTAAGACTTTCTGCAAATGCAAGTATCTACAGCCTGAAATTCTGAAAATTGTGCAAATCACCCAGCACCCTAATAACTCTAATTATATTTAAACTCTTGAAAATGAATCTACTATTTTTTACGGTATTAGACCTTGCCTAGGCTGTTTTCATCTCTTTATTATATAAATGCATCTGGAATCCAGTAGCATAACTTTGAAGACCTGGACTAAGGGACACTGTTAAAGGCAGCAACGATACAAAACATTTTTGTACCTTCACTGCGTTGCCTTAATATTTGAATGACACAGCACAGAGAGATGACCCACGAAGCTGCACCATACCGTGGACAACGTCCCTACATTTATGGGAGTGTTTAGGAATGACAGAATTTCTTATTTGGTGTTTTGTGACAAAGCCAAACTTGGTCACAGCTGTTTGAAAGTGCTGGCAAAACCCCACGACACTGTGAGGATAATCTTTGTTCATCCTTACCATCACAAAACCATGGCCTTTCATAAGCTAAACAAGGAATTAAAGATGCAGTAAGAAACCTGATGGAATCAAATTAAGGTTTGCTGTACAGGATTTGGCTGTTACACGCCTGTGATCCCACCGCTCCAGCAGAACTGCAGAAGTGTAACTGAGAGTGGAATTTCAGACCCTCTCGCCCAAGATAAAACACTCATTACGGCTACCCTGGCAGCCAGATTTCTCTACTTGAAAGCTGAAATTCTCCCAAATAAATCTCTCTGGCCTGAAAAATGAGCATCTGGTATCAGACAGAGCAGGGAAATTACTATCTGAAGAATGGATATAAGTAAAGATAACACAGAAGCAAATCTTTAAATTTACTTTTACTGCCATACATTGTTTGCAAAAGCCAAACACTGAGAACTTACTAAACAATATGAACAGGGACTTCTGGCACAATGCTGCAAAACAGCTATAATTACCTTCTCATGACACAGTCAGAATTCATGGTGGCCAAGCGAGATGTCATGATTCCTCATGTCAATACAGTATCACAAAAATAAATTAGGAGGAAAAAAGTGTAACACGTAGAAGATCTCTAATTGCTGTATTTGATTACTAGAAGATTTACAATCACTTAAGATTTCTCCCCTCTCTGAAGTGAAATCCAAGGAGAGATGCAGAGGATATGGGAAATTCTCTGATGATCTTTTTCCCTAGAAATTGCTCCTTGCTAGGGGTTAGGTAGCAAAGGAGGCAGAGAGAATGCCCTGTGCTAAGGAGAACTGTGGGAACGTTACATCTCTTCCTTATTTCAGGGATTGGTGGTGGTTTTTTTTCCCCTTGGTGTGCTTTTGTTCTGTGCAAATTACATTTTACTTTTTGGGAGCACAACCGCAGAGGTGAACGGTCACAGTGGCTACTAAACCATGGATGGGCATCAAACTGCATCGAGAGCTGTGGGATGACCCAGGGATGGCATGAGGCACCTGCTCACGGCAGGGCAGGAATTGTGGGAATTCACACCCAAACAGGTGGTGACATGGCCGCAGTGGTACGTCCTACAGGAGGGACCAGGACTGGGCTGTACAGCTCATTCAGCAACTGCTGTGGCAACCATGCCTCCAAAAACGGTGCAGGTGAGATGATGCATTTGCCCTTCAGGGTTTTGCCCCTGGGGAGTACAGACTACTCTACCTCTGTCCAAGCCCTCACCTTCATCTCAGCTCCTTCTCCAGCGCTCAAAGGTACATGAAATACAGCTGGAAAAATTGCACAGGCTTTCCACAGTGTTCAGGTTCATTAAATTTGTTTGCTTAACTTAAATTACATCCTTAAACCCTTTAGACATGCACATAGCTCCCTGCCATCAGTGGCATGACTGCTAGTGCATGAATTTTTCACTTTTCTACACTAATTTGTACATAAAGAAAAGAGGTTGAAGGGGTCGCTATTCTGAAAAAACATGATTAAAAATATATGTCCTTCTTCACTCACCTCCTTACATCACAGGAAGTGAAGCTAATTCCAAATTACCCCAAACTAGCAAGTAATCAGGTTTCAGAAATATCTTGTAGAAGCTCAATTTACCTTGGTGCCCGTAACAGAAGACTCCTGAAGACAGAGAAACTTTCATCATGTATAAATGACTAACAATTACATCAAAACAAATGGAGGGCTTCAAAGCGGGGTGGAAAAATGGGGGGAAATTCCATCCGATTAAGATAGGACATAATTATCTTCTACAGGAAATAAACGCTATATTTTTAACAGGTGACCAGTTGGATAGATTCAGTACAGGGTTATGATTGTGTAGTGATTTCTCATCGAGTTGCAGCCTATCTCCCCATAGAGATGACAGATCTTAGCATTTTCTTGTAATTATATTTCTATGTAGGGTCTTAATTGGGAACTGGAAACGTGAGAGCTCCCAGAGCAGGCTGCATTTCATTGACTATTACCATTTGTATTTCATCTTTTCCAATTAATTCAAAGATTCATAACTACCTCATACTGGTATGTTACTACACTGAGTTAATACCATGGTAACATTTCAGTAATACCAGAATCTCCCAACTTTCAGCCTTAGCAATTCTCTGCTTATTCCGATTTATGATCACTGCATTCCGTGAGCCAATACACACTGCCGCTATTGAAACCAACCTATGCTGTTTAAATATTAAATAGATATAAACAATAAATATTTATATACAAGCAGAAAACACAGTATTACGATTAATAGATATAGACTGAACTTGCAAATGGATATGAACGTATTTAAATAAAGGACAAAAATCATAGGTAAAGTAACAGTTCTTAAAGGAGATTGGGACAAGATTCAATAATGAATCTTCATAAAATATTTCTGGTAATAGATTACTTGTTGATAACATTTTCCACCTCATTCTGTAAAGGGATGAAAATCAACCAACTAATAACCACCGTACGTGGGTAAGTGTGTCAGGTTTGATGGAAAACACCATTGTCATGCAACATGGAGCCTTAATGGCACTCATGTAATGTAGACCAACCACAGAGTAGATAGAAAATTTCTACTGCATTCATTCAGCAATATAACAGAAAACAACAGTAATATTTGTATCAATTTACAGGATAAGGGATTCCAGAGCCCTCCTGGTCATGGTTGGGTGTGTTTTCCCCTGGCCAACCTGACTGCGATCACAATCCGAACCGTCCTTCCAAAGAATAAAGTGTTTCACTGAGGTGTAGTTAACTCTGAAACCTAAAGATGGCAAGGCTATAAGCAGTGCTCACTCCTTCACTTCTGACCACTTTAATATCCTGGCAGC
Organism: Ibidorhyncha struthersii; assembly: GCA_013398815.1. NCBI lineage: Eukaryota > Metazoa > Chordata > Aves > Charadriiformes > Charadriidae > Ibidorhyncha > Ibidorhyncha struthersii. The sequence goes on along the minus strand of VZSZ01000503.1, from coordinate 72,728 downwards.
AGGACAGCTAATCTTTAACTCAACAACTATGCACTGAAAATACAGTTACAGATCAAATCTTTCTTTGTGTATGAATAATATGGCGCCTCTCCTCTAAATATGTATCGTGTCTGTTCTGACTACAGCATTAATTATTAAATATGTCTATCAATTATTAATATAAGATTATTCTCTTTCATTTTTGAAGTATATTTAGTCCTTTTTTCTGAAGATTTCTAGCCAGAGACACTCAAAGCGTGATGTAGGAATGCACGCCATTCCAAAACCTAAGACATGGATGAATTAACTCTATTTATATGCATATCTTTGTTTAGTGAAACTTGCTATTTCTAACCACTCCTATTTACAGTATAATGGTACATAGACATGTTAAATGAAATCAACTGGTCATAAAATCTATTTTGTGATGCCCAATGCTGCATGTATTTTGCATTAGCTGTATGTAATGGATAACAGACTTTATAATGTACTTCACTGTGGAAGTCATTCATGAGAATCCTGGCAGGAAAACCACTCCTTAACAAAGACCAAATATCCCAACCATCCCACAGCTCTATTCAGGGCTTCACCAGTCAGGCAAAAAAATTGTCTACATCTCCTGAGGAAGGTCCTGCTGCCCTAAGCCCCGCTCTGATTTCGGGGTGCATCTCCTGTCCCCCTTGCTGGGGAAAGCCCAGTTCACTTGCTGCAGCCACATCCCTGCTCACTGACTCCTGGCTCCTTCCACCATCACATTTTTAATTACATCCCTGAGCCTAAAGCCACAGAAAGTGAAGGAAAACCCTTCCACCTAGAGGGCTGGGTCCAGCCCAGTAGGCATATGCATCATCTAGATTTTTTTTACATGGAGACTTAAATAATTTATGTTTTCAATTTTTTATAACTTCAGCAGTGAGAGGGAGCATTGGGAACGGCCCCCTCTGCTTCACCCCTCGTTTGCAGGGGTCACAGCAGACATTGCTGAGCTGGCAGCATAAATTACAGCTGGCAGCACGTCTGTACAGAACGCTTAAATGCGCGTGCAATTTCAAATACATAAATAATCCCGCTGACTTCACTGAAGCACCAGAAAACATCCAGCTAATATTCTTTCATAATTTCTCAGGAGTATTTGAGAAGCAGCACTTTGATCTTTATTAGCTGTCAAGTCCATGATGAGGCAAAGTACGTTCCTCAGCAGGCTGCTGGAGACAAGCCTGGAAGCAGCTACGTCCTTCTGGAGATTATCTGGACATTTACAAACTGGAGCTTGCTTGCAGTACTTCCCATAAACGTGTGCTACTGCAGTTTCTTGGGACCATGAACCATCCTTGTGCTTTGTGCTTGTTGACAACCAAGGGTTGATGACCTCCTACCGAGGCTGTGCACCCCCAGCATACCCTGGTAGGAGGAGACTGCTAAGGGGCCAGGAAGGTATTAACACGCAAAACCATGAAACAGGGGATATGTCCCACCTTTTCCCTTCCAGACAGAAGAAATATGTTTGCATAAAGCATTTTGAGCAGAAATCCACACAATGCAAATCACATCAGCAGCTTTTGGGACCCCTGCATGACCTGGACCAAGGCACGTTCCTACCACCATGCATGCACAGAGATATGGGACTTACCCTAAGTGATGTGTGACACTCGCAAGCCTTCTCCTGACCAGAAGGCAGCGCCAGGAGTTTTTCTCCCTTTGACTAAGAATGTCAGCAATTCCAGCTTGACACAGAGCTGGCTTGGATGACGGTCTAACATATAAATCATGGGTCAAAGATAAGATAAACACATACCAGTGTAGTCCTCGTAGCATTCACATGTGTAGCCCCCTTCTCGGCTTCGGCACAGTCCGTTGCTCCCACAGGGGTTGGAATAGCAGAGGTCAATCTCTGTCTCGCAGTAGTCGCCCGTGAAGCCCGGGGGACATCGGCACCGCAGCCCGTTGATGGGGTGGATGGGGCGGAACAGGACGGTGTTGGAGCTGATGAATGGGGCCGAGCTGTCGAATTTCAGGACGGAGACACACTTCATGTAGTTCTCACAGGGCTCACGCAAGCAGATGTTGTCATCAAAGGGCAGCACCCTCTGCGTGGAAATCATGGTCAACAGGGTCCTATTGAGGTAGATCTGCTCCTGCAGGTCCTCGGAGGGGAAGAACTTGTTTCGAATCCCACCAGGGAGCAAAGCTGAGAAGGTCACGTTCAGGATATTGGAGCTGACATCTGTGTCATTTTGGATGTTGAAAACGAAGATGCCATCCTTGGCAGTGGAGAGCACTGTTGCCACCCCCTCCACGAACAGGGACAGGAGCGGGGAAAGGAACCTCTCCTGCGACATGTTCTCCAGCCGCACCGTGATACTGTTGGTGAGCATATCGTCTGTGATGATGGTGACGCGCAGGGTGCAGACTGCCGTAACACTGTGGACACCATCTGAAGGGAGGAAAGAAAGATAACAGTGATGTCAGAAAGAAGGCTTCAACCCACGGACAAGGAGGCTCCCGGAGTCTCCTGGAAATGAAACAGACCTGTGAGGTGTTTTGGGGCACTGGGATGGGAGGGGAAAATGTATCCACCTTCTGCAGTGATTACCAATGCCTTTACTCAGGAAAACAAATCAAAATATCTTAAGGATTGCAACACAAAGGACGAGGGACATCTCAAAGAGTCCAGAATACCTGGAGAACGTCCCAGACAAATGATTAGCAGGAGCAAATGGACAGCCTGAGAGCCCCAGGATAGTCAAGGGGAAGCCAAGGGGAAGGGGCCTCTCCTGATAACACCTGAAAGGATCGTCATATAAGTCACTGTTAGTCTATAACCGGTGCTGGGAAGCTCTCGCTTTTCACAGCACAACAGCAAAATTATCTTCTCCAGGCGTGGTCTCAGGCTTAAGGAGCCAGAACTATGCACAGAGAGAGAATTGTTACCAGAGTTTAGATAAAAGTCACCTAAGGAAACAAATCTTCACATCTGAACACCTGAACTTCTTCATTCCTCACACCTAACTTCTTCAAAATACTCCTATGAAATTTAGAAAAAAAAAATCAAATAAAATGTCTGTAACAAAAAGCAGACATTTAAAAACTCTTCCATTTATCCTTCCTTTAAAGCCTTTCTGCTGTTTCTGTGGATGGTCTGCAATAAAACTTGTAAATACATAAATATAGCAATAATACCTAACACTGGACTGAGAGATGCCACTGTAAAATCTCAGAACACCCTGAGGCTTACAGTAGTACTGTGAATGTACAAACTCTAGAGCATTCTACCATTATGAAACATAATTATCACACCATGAATGCTGTAATTAATTCAAATTCAATGTGAGCATGCAACGGGAAGTTGCATCATCACTGAAACCAAACCACTTCGTTTAATTCTGCCTCCTTGCTAACATTAAGGACTCATTAGGAAAATACAGATCGTATTACAGAAAACATGGCTAGTGTTTCAGCAGCATCTAGAAATCCCAGGAGAGATGAAAACTGGCTTCTGATAGGAAATGTTCCTTCTCAAAGATCTCGTAGTGTAAATAAACAACCAGAAATGTGGGAGAGTTCATCTCATGAGAGAGATGAACTGTTTTCAGTGGCCAATATCAGGCCCCCAGGGGGTTAAGAACTGAATCCAGTTCCCCTAGGTCCCAGCACAGTGCCATAGTCTTGGCCCAAAGTATCCCAGAAATAATCGTTTCACAAGTGACCTCCTATTACATTTACTTCAATTAAACCATAAAGTATGTGTGGAAATGAATTTTGAATCCCATGAATGTAAAAACACAGCAGAAACTGCATTTGCATCAATCTCAACCCAGTGTGTGAACAAAATTCTAACGGCGCGGATTGCTAAAGATGATTTTCCTACGCTTCATTATCTCAAAGTGTAAGTTTATGACTCATTATGGTCTTTTATAAAAGGTCTTTCAAGAACAGAAGACTCAGAATGGCTCCTTCCCTATTCACTGTCACTGCTACACCTCAAGTGCTGTTTTGTTTTAAAAATAAATGTATTGTTGGAAGATTTTTCCTCCAATAATATAGTAGCAATATAGTAAATTATGGCAGCATAATTAATCAAATGGCTTTTAACTCCCTCCTCCTGATCAGGTTGTCTGTAAAAGCTCAGCTGTTGACTTTCTTCAACACCGAAGCAGCTTTTAGGCAAACAGAAAAATCTTTTCTCCTGTGTGCTACTTTACTACTGCCTAGCTAAAACCAAACAGTCAGAAGAGGTTGTTATTGGGGTGATCTGTTTGATGTGCTCTCACAGCAGCTCACACGCTGGCTTTCACTTTCTCCCAAGTCTGCAGAAATCTTCATCTCCTCTTCGTCAGACTCCAGAAGCATGCAGTTTTGGCCTCCATCAAGACCCAAAGCAACCTTTAAAAATGATCGGTAGTCCCAATCCTCGTTGCAACCTCCTCCTCCTGCACAGTGGATTTGTGGCCAACAGACAATACAGGATGCACCGTATTTTCATAAAATGACATCCTCAGACTAGTATACCCACTTCTGTCAACTGCACGGCTTGTCCCCCTGAAAGGCCAGAAGCAGAACAAACTATTCACTTTTTTTTTCCTAAAGCAATTGACATTTGCCTGCCTGTCCCATAGGGTGCCTGAACTATTTTGCTATTTGTTGCACAATATGTTACAGAAGTTCCCTCATACCAGCGAGAACGCTGGACAATGGGTCCTTTTCTTAAGAAAACACTATGATCTATAGCCCATGGTATGTATAGTAAGAAGACAAAATACGATCCACTGTCTGACAACGCAGTAGAGTCTACAAACTGTCATAATCAATATCAACTGTCACAATATGCAAGAGCTTCCCAGCATTCACAACAGCTATTCTGACACACTTAATAAATCACTGGAAAAAGCCCGGTGTCAGATACCACACAGCCTCCTTGTTCCGCAGGCAGCACAAAAGAAAACTGGGCACAGACGTATAGCTGCAAAATCAAGTCTTGCTTTAAAAGCCAATTCGGCTTTGTGCAGCCCTGTTGCAGAGCCCTAAAATAAAAAGAGAGTAAAAAGGAGCCGAGCATGTATACTATAGGCAACAAAAGAGCGGCACGGCTATACAGCCTGCTGGACAAGCGCCTCTTTCATATCACCAGTGAGTCTGAGAGCAGCATCACGGGATCCGATCATCCATTCATTCACAAATTCGTGGAAAGTTGAAACAATCTGTGGTTTTATGGGACCAAATTAGTATCTATTCTACTTTCAACAGACAACATTCGCTTGAGGGCTGGAACAAGCGCAATAAACAAAGTGGAAATTTTGTCCTTGTCTTTACTGGGAATTGAATTAAGCCCTAAATACATGATACTATATATGTTTTGAGATTCACAGGTGAAATACCCCACGGAAGTTTCAAATGTTTCCTGCCAGAAATGTGAGGAAAATTGTATTAGGAAGTACTATCTTATGGAGCAGTAATACTTTATGTCCTTTCACATGCCTACTGTACGCAGCTATCTGATATACACACACAACCAATCTGTTATTCTGCTCAAAAGGCTCCAACAACCTGAGTTTTCAAAGGTCTTATGACACAGCTATAAAAATTCCCTATCGTGTTCTGGCAGATGCAAGATGGTTTCAGTCAGCGGTGTGAAACACCCTTCAAATGATGCTAAACAGGAGGAACTCTGGTGACACTTCACTCTTTGGAGCAGACCTTCACACAGATGAATACATACACATATGTGAGGCTTAGCTGTCAACAGTTCTCACAGCAATCTTCTGCTTGGCTTCAGCAAACTGGCTGCATGCAGCAGTCTTCCTGAAGGAGCTCTGAAAACATGAGCCCTGCTGGCAGATGGGATCCACAGGCACCCTGCTACGAGTGGCTTGAGCAGACAGCCTGGACCTTAGCAGCCCAAGCCCCTGCCACCCAGATAGCCTGCGAAAGGGGAAACGCAGGATGGACCAAAGAGCAAGATAGGTTTCGATCTGTCCTTTTGTGGGGTTGGCTTCTAAACCCCTTGTACCAATGGCTTTTGTCACTCTGTCCTCGAATTTCTCTTCCATAAAGTGGGGATAATGGCACTTACATGTACATTGTGGAGTAGTGGGTGCCGATGCTGAAATGCGGAGATACTGGGGTAATGAAGACAGCATAAATACCCTGAACAAATCATAAAAGTTTTTTCAAAAGCTGCTTCAGCCAAGTTTATCAAAAACAAGGTGGGAAGATTAAAATAAAAGACTCTTAGCATCTCACATGTCAGTGAACAGACAAAGAGGATTCTGGATGGCTGGGTGGCCACACAGGAGAAGAGGTGTTCATTGCATATGCAGTCCCCGCACACTGAATTTATATCCTGGCAATATTATTTTATGTATGCTTTCTACAAAACAAATCTCCAGAAGGTGGAAATCAAAGCAGACTGCTGTCTTTTGTGTCATTGTCATCACTGAATAGGCTCCTTAAAAACATAACTACCCATCCTCATCCTCCATCCAACTAATGAAAAAAATTCAATAGCAATCACATACCCTGACACATTACAAAGAAAAAAGAAGACAGTAAGGCTGTCAAAAGCTTGAACCTCTCTAAAATACATTAATAACTAAGAATTGATTAAACAGTCATTGTTTCCTGATTGCCCTTACTTTATGACAAACCCAATCAAATTCGAGAGTGTAATCTCAGCTTTCTATCTTCTGGCAGTCCATAAACCAAAGAATTTTATTATCTAGAAATGTAAACACATCAAAGTTTAACTGAAATGCACATTTGGCAATGGCAGTACCTGGCCAGAAAGGATCTTTTGGTTTTTTAAGTTGGCAGAAATAAAATAATTAACATTTTTTTGGTTTATTATATACAAAGGTCTTAGGGCTGCATACCAAAGCTGAGTATTTTATATAAATACTTTAGCATCAGAGCTTTATTTCATAGATAGCCCAACCCACATCTATTCTGATTCTTCTTTATAATGCATCTGGCAGTAACACATGACAGAGTTTACGACAGCCACATAAACTCCTTGGCTAGCAAAACGTAGAATAAGGACACTCCATAGGTTCAAATAACCTCTTGCTCTGCCCAGCTCATAAGGAGCAGTCATGCCCATGGGTAGCAAACATCACCTAGTAACATGCCTTTGAATGAGCAAACCTCCATCCCCCATCGCTTCCAGCCACATCTTTATATATGGGAGTTAACACACACCTAGTCCAGTACTAAGCCTTGATTTAATACTGAGGATGCCACGCTTTTAGCATCCTCTCCACTGCTTGCATGGCAGTAGCACGTAAGTAGCACCAGCTCGTAGCACTGCAGACCGCAGGCAATACTTTGTTGCCTGAGCAGAGCTGGAACCCAAACCATGCTTCCCACTGAGCAAACAGCACTAAAAAAAACAGCAGACATCCGTAAAAGCGAGACACGTAGTCCTGCGCTAAGCTTCGGTTTGCCTCAGAAAGTCTGCAAGTCTTGCAGGGCCAAGTCCCTTCCCTGCATTGTGCTTCTACCACCATGGAAACAGATTTAAAATGCATAAAATATCACTGTATTAATACAGTCCCTTCCAAACCACTGCTGTAGGCCCTACAAAGCTTCACTTCTAGAAGTAGAAATGAGAATTCTACAAGCATCCATAAGAAAAGTCTTTAAAATACTTTCTACATTATGGAAAAGTTCACGGGCTTATAGCACAGAGAACATAACCTGGAAGAAAGTAAACCGCACAGAAAAAGGCGGATGAGAACCTAAGCAAGATGCTTTGCCAAAACAGCAGAAAAAAATTACTGGAAATGAATGAAAATAGGCATAATATTGAATTTATAGAGACCCTACCCCAGCATCTTCCCAGTTAGTGAGCAGCCTCACTGGACAAGTGTTTCAGGACAGAAACTGTGTACATGACCCCAGTTTGAGTGCCTTCAGGGCACCTTGGCAAAGGACATGGGGGCTGGTGTTGGTTTTAGATGTCTGAAAGACCAGAGCAATGGGCAACGGCAAATGTCCGCCATGCACCCCTAAGTAGTTCCTGGTTTTTGGTAGGAACAGATGAAAACACAAACTTCTCTTTTGCTAGGGAAAAGGGATACTAAATGGTGCAATAACAGAAAAGAGTAATGTCCTTGAGATATACACCTCGATTTGGAAAAACATAAACATATTTTGAATAATGTCCTATCATTTCTTAGACAGCCACTAATGGATTCTGTCAGAGCCTCCCTTTCATTGGGATCAGAAAAGCCACTGATGAGCAAATCCTTCTTTGTATCAAGTCGGATGAAATGACATGGAAATGATTCCCCTTGGTCACGTGAGGCTTATTTCATTGCTTTTGTCCCTTCATTTCAGACTGCCAGTCTCAGCTTCACACATCTAGGGCACTGATTGCCAACACAAGTTGTGGGCTTTGGAAAGGATATATAAAAATAATTATCTATTATTCACACAGTGCCAAAGGTTCACATTGGAATCACTACTCTGAAGAACGTCGAAGCCCAGGTCTGCTCCAACTCCATTATGTCAACAGGAAGATTCCCATTGACTTCAGCGGGCTTCACTCCCAGCCAAAATTGGGCCTAGAGCCTAATTCCCTGAGTCCCTGCCAGTGCACTCGTGCAGAGCTTCATTCCCAACCCGGCAGCCCCAAACAAGAGTAACAGTCTGCCTGGGAAAAGGCTCAGGGTTGAAACTCAAGATGGCAAAAGTAGAAAGCAAAGGACAAGGGATGAGCGGGGCAAGCACGCAGACAGCAGAAGCACACAACATGGACTGCACAGCATGAGTTTTAAAGGTTGTAAGGGTTTTCCTAAAATCAGGTGTCTGAATCCATACCTGGACATCTCTAAATTTCCAGGAAGGATGAGCAGCCACAGCCCCCCTTCTGCAAATGCTCATTTGTGAAAACACTGGCCCTGGCCCACGCAGGACACAGGGTACATACCTGGGCTATGGCTACACCACCTTGTGCCCTGCCACTGCACTGCCCCATGACAGCGTCAGCCACACCTGCGCTTGGGAAACGATGTCAGGGTCACTGCAAGAAAAGGGTCCCCACAAGTCTGTCCAGATACTTCCAGGCAAAGCCACCCCTAACGCTCGCAGACTGCAGACACTCTTAAAAACACTTCAAGTCAAACTTTCATGTACTTCTTTTTTTGCAAGATGAGTCACCTCTTCATCCTGGCTGAGATGGATATCTGGGACACTTGGGGACGGTGGGCAGTGGGACTTGGGGCTTGCGACTCACGGCAGCCCTCACTCTGCAGTCCCCTTGGCAGCAGCCATAGCAGTACCAGCTAAATCAGACAGATTAAAAAAAACCCAAGCTGTGGGAGGAGAAACTGTGCATAAAGCGACTGTGAATTCCTGATGTGTGTAAGAGAGAAAAACAGACTAATTTTGGCATCATTATCTTTAATGTAGCCTGCACTGTTCAGGATTATTTACTTTGTACACAATACTGAAAAGAAAAAAAAATGTATTTTGGTCTGCAGCTTGAACAGGGGATTAAGAACAAATTGATGCCAACTGGATTGCTCAACATTGTACAAGATTGCCATTAGCTTTTCTGAAACCAGCACCTGCAAGCTGAGAATTTTGAAATGCTAATTGGGTTGATAACACTAGTCTGGGGGAATATTTCCGGAGGGTGGCAAGTAAGGCAGGTTGGATCTGCTGGCAGCAATAAGCACTCTTGAATTCTGACTGCAGCGAGGCTGAAAAGATGCTTAACTTCCCCCAACACTCTCCTGCAGCTCCTCTTGCTCTTCAGGTACCTGGTGCACAGGGGGTATCACTGCTGTGGGGGACGAGATGTAGGCAGGGGAAGCCAGCAGAGATGCAGCAGCGGCAAGGTGGAAACAAGTCCCTGTTCTGAGCAGAAAGCACAAGGGTGAAGGATACTTAGAGGGAAGTACGATGTGTGGGAAGATAGCATGAGCATGCCAATAACCATCTTCTTCCAGTCCATTTTACTGACAAGGAGATTTCCCTGTCAGCTAAAATGCAAACTGATTTTCCTTCTCAGGCTCTGCATGTCTCCGTGTACCTCAGCTGGTTTTCCTTGTTAGCAAGGACTGGCAAGACTCCTTTTGCAGTGGGGCCGAGCCTGCCCCAGCATCGTGGCTCAGGCCAGTTCCCAGCCTGCCAACATCGACACCAACACCGGCAGCGCTCCCCTGCCCAGCTCCCAGCCATGCAGTCCCCTGGAAGGGATGCAGAGCCCAGGAGCCCACCCTGCTGCTGCTCCACCGCCAGCACGCGAGCTGGAGAGGCGCCTTTCTATTTCACGCTAATGCGCATCTTATGGCACTCATCGGACCTGTTCAGATGAAAACCTCCACTCCAGATTGCTACACCAGATAGATTCACAGACTGACTTGCTGGGGGCTCCACCGCCTCCCATAAAGCTTGATCTTGTTTCATGTATAATCAAAACTATTGCCTAACTACTGTGATAATTTTTAAGGCTCTCTGAACTTTAAAGAGAGAAGGTTTTAATATCATTTACATTTTCATTCTAACTAAATGCATAGCTAAATGTCTATAGCTAAAAGGCAAACGCTGGTTTCCCAGCAGGCTCGCATTGCCTGCAGCTACATCTCGCAGTGGACCACAGCGGTGGCCACAGTGGCTTGGACGGGGCTCTGCTGGGCAGAGGGAGACACTGGCAAGCACCAGGGTGCACGAAGCCCAGGCACGAGGAGTCCAGTCACCCACTAGTCCCACAGCCAAAGGGCTATTCATGGGCATCTCTACCTTCCCAGCGGTAACCAGCTGTACACAGGACTCAAAACAGGTTTCTTAAAGATTCATGAAAGCACCAGACAAACTAAACTGCAGTCACGGGATGCTCCGGCTTAATCTCCATTCAGGGTACGGTCTTCAAGTAAATGATGTATTTTGTACAGAGTAAGATAACAGCAGCGCTTTTACTCCAAGACAAGCTTTTAATGTCACTAACCCCACTTCAAAAGAGAGAGACGCCGCTCGGGGTGCCCAGCCGCGCTGCCAGTGGAGCAACTGATGGGTCCCCACAAAAGCCTCCATTCTCCTCCTAGAGAGGAGTTTGCATCCCCTGCAAACATTTTTACTCAGTCAGTCTGATTAAAGCAAGAACTTCCCCAGGCAAGCCAGGGCTCCACTCAAATCTCTCTCTGCACTTTCNGAACAGTGATAAGGAAATAGCTTCTCTGCCTCTGTGTTTGCACCCATACTGCATATTAGTAACCTCAAAAGTATCCTTTCAAAACAGTGTCAGCAAAACAAAATCCATCACATTATTTTTATAAATGTCTCTGTATTCCCATGTTCCTTTTGCCTGGCAATATGCTCTGCTCCTTGCTGCGACCCGCAGTGAAATCATGGGGACACTTCCCGCTGGATGGAGTTCAGATTTGCTATCATGACTGGAAAACAAAGGAGAGAACAATGAAAAAAGATGATGGTCATGTTTTTCTGATGTCATTTCTGTTTACAGCCGAGCTCTGAAAAAACAGATATGTATCAGCTGAAGGAGTTATTGATATACTGGGCAACGCAGAAGCTTGCCCAGCTCCCTCAAAAAAAAAAACACCAGGAAAATTCAGCTGTGACAGCTCAACAGGTTGCTGACTGCCCTTGTGCTCTGCCAAAGCAAAGCTTGGAAAACTAAGAGGGTTCTTAAGCATATGTGTATTTTTTTTCAGTTTTCTGTAGTTTCACTCATCATAAGACCATTTGCAAATTAATACAAGGAAAAAACAGAGGGGTATCCATCCGGGGAAGGACAAGCAGTAATGGCTACGTGTCAGCTTCCACATGCATCAGGCACCAGGCAAGGTTGGTTCAGCTGCTCCTTCTGCCCCAGGAGATTCGAACACGCTTGAACCCGAGGGACCCACACAAGCAGGGTAATGCTCTCATGCTGCTTCAGTTCACATCAAATTTGTTGATGGGAGCAATGACTGGGGCACAGATGTCCCACCTGTAATGTGCATATCCTAAAGGAAAGGTTTCAGAACCTTTACAACTCTCTCTCTTCTCTCTCAAATTCAATTAATGTTTAAGAGTTTTTAATAAGTACATCTAAATCAAGAGAAGTGATGGGGAGCATCAAGGTCCCTCTGCTGGGATCCAACACAAAATACACCCATCTGCCACAGTCTGCAGAATTTAGACTTTCAATTAGCTTGACTTGATTAGAAATACCCATTTTCTTCCACAAAATACCACATTTTTCCCCATTTTTGGTTTCAAAGGGAACAGGTTTTCTTTTTTCTTACTAGATTTTCAACTGACCAATTTTGCTGATCTTATCTGTTAACTGAGGTCTTCTGAGTTAAGCAGAATAAGAAGTAAATAAGAAACTTGAGAAAATAAAACCTAAGCAAATAAGAAACTGAAATAAAAAGTACTTGCTTGCATTATGTGATCAAAATAAAGAAATAAGAACAGAAAGATAAAATAAACAGGCAAAAACACCCTGACCAAACTTTTATAGTTTTGGGAAAGACTCTCTAGGTACTGGCAGTATTTATAGAAAAAAATTTATGTACTTTGTTCAGATTCTGTGTTGATAGGCAACTCACACAATCTTTTGAAAAAGCAATGTAAAAACAAAGAAGAACTGCTTAGCTAACCATCTACGTGTCACTGGCCACTGGTAATGAGATCATTGTATTTTTGGCCACATGGTCAACTGTGAAGGTTTTTCTTGGATCCCTGCCGTTAAAACTAGTATGCTGGACACGAATCAAAAAGGACAAAGCACTTATTTCCTGTTTCTATCAGACTGAACCTGCAGTGGGTGTTTTTCTCTCCAAAACTATCCCAAAGACAAAGCAGCCCACAGACAAAATCCGGAGAATGCAAGAGCTTGACTCCTATCGCTGTACGTCATCCTGGGAAGCTGATGCAGAGAAAAGGCAGGTCAAGTTATGACAGATTAAAGTGGGTAACTTCAGTGACTCGGAGCCACTGGTGCAACACAGAAATTACACTGATCTTCAGAAACGATACTGTAATCTCAAATGCCTATCTAATGATTTCTGTTCAGCTGAGCTGTAGGAATGGATTCAGAACTACATGATTCACTGCTTTAGGAATCAGATAAAATTTTCTGCCAGACACTTTGTAAGACACAGATCATGAGTGAAACAGGTATTTTGCATTCTAGAACTAACATAAAGCTACCCAACAGTTTCCATAAGCAAAAGATTATCTTTAAAGGAATTTACTATGCTGGATAACAGAGGAAAACACTGGTGGTCTCAATACATCCTTGATCTTTCCACAGCATTAGCAGGGCATCACCAGGAGGGTCCCAGTCTAGACTCTCCCCAGCAGTCTCGTGCTGCTGGCCAAGAGCAGGGTAACTGTGTCTTTCTCTTCTGGGTGATGGTTCTTTCCTTCCTACTCTGCCAAGGCTGCAGATGATCCAGACAAGTACTCATTACAGGCGAGTGCCAACACCCAGCAGGTACGTGCCCGCCACCAAGCCATCGCTTCGGCAGGGCAGGACAATTCCTCATGCCACCTGCATCATACACAGCACTAAGTTTTACTGGTGCAGTGACAATCTATCCATCATTTCCAGACGTCCCATTGAAACTACTGCTGCTACCAGATCCTTGGACATCCTGACACCCAGTAGCAAAGTCCTCTTTTTCAACCCAGGCAAAATTTCCAAGTGGAAAAGATGACGTATCCAGGGAAGGCTGGACATATGATGACCTTAATGGTGCTATGGAAAAAGCACTTTTTGACTCCCATGGAATAAACTACTCATGGAAAAAAGCTTCATTGTACACTGAGTTTTCTCAAAGCTGTTTGTATTTTCTACAAAGTCTAGTGAATATATATCTTTTCTCCATTACAGTAGCAGTAGATTGCTATTAATATCTTTAAAGGCATTATTTTTCATTGTTTTAGTTGTATTTTATGGAAAAATACAAAATACTGAGCCTATGCAAAATATCCTCAAAAACTGTCACCATTAACATTGAGCCTTAAAATGTAAAACATTAAGGGAAAACATGAAAATCCTCATTCTAGGAATCCTTACCCATATAGTCCCACTGATACCAGCAAAGCCTGAGCATTATGGAACTGCTGGACATGAAGCCTTCAGCCCAAGCTCCCAGACTGTACTTTGGTATGACTTCAAGAGAGTGCAGCTTCCCGAGAAACCACTGAGTCAGAAGGGTGAGATTTCACACGGCATTAGTAGCGGTCCTATCACCTTTCCATAAAACATACCAAACCCCCGTGTCAGCCATTTGTATGCATGCAATATGGGATAAATTTTATCCCTAAGTGAGTATAAATACGAATTTTATTTTTAAAAAAATTCTCCTTTCTAAAATTTTGTACTACACACTGTGAAAGGCAGCTGTCTGTAAATCAGGATTTTCTCTGCAAAGAGCTTATCTGAATTCCTGCAGGATGCTTCATACTGCAGAGTCATTTCCCAAGAGCTCAGATAATTGCTGAAGTTTAATTAGTAGAAAAGATTCACTGTTGCAGTGTCCACAGCACACTTTTTCACCATCTGATCTCCTGGGCCATCTGTACAGACAGGACATGAGCTCTGCAGAGCTTGTCCTTGAGTGCAGCACTTCTCTCTCTGTCCGCCAATATAATTAGGCTTACGTCATGGCATCAATCCAGTGATATAGTTCTCAAAAGAAAAGTGTATTTTAGGTATTTTCTAAAATTTCCTCAGTTTCATAAACCCCTGTTTACATTTAGCCTGATATTACTGTACTTGGCCAGCGCCGAGCACTTTCATGAAGGAGCTTTCTAAAGGCTGACGGGGCACCCAGTTATAGCACCCACAGTCACTGCACTGGGCCAGTAACCCCTGCAAACGTCTCACGGGCCCATGAGGAGACCCACTCCTCCTCTCTGCAGGGCACACCAGAAACCCCCCCTCTGGCTCCCAGCCTGCAAGAAACCCACTGATGTCTGAGGTGGCCAAATCCTGTCCCTGGTGGTCCACAGCTGCAGGACCTCACAGCACTGACTGCTCAAAGCATTGATTTCCTTGAATGTCTCACAGGTGGACTCTTGGGAAAG
Source organism: Ibidorhyncha struthersii (assembly GCA_013398815.1). Classification (NCBI taxonomy): domain Eukaryota; kingdom Metazoa; phylum Chordata; class Aves; order Charadriiformes; family Charadriidae; genus Ibidorhyncha; species Ibidorhyncha struthersii. The sequence continues at coordinate 57,707 of VZSZ01000503.1, read as the reverse complement.
GAAGCAGAGATTCAGGATTTGCATGGAAAGAAGTATTTCTCTTGGGACGTGACAGCTGGTGATGGGGAGAAAGGCAAAGCAGCTGCAACCTGGATCAGGAGAGGTTTATAGGGCTGCTGGGGTGCCTGAGCAGCGCAGGCATCAGCCGCACAGCATGGGGCAACCTTAGCGGAAAGGACTGAAAAATTCCCATAAACGTGTGCCAGGAAGGGAGAAGACTTCAGCACGCTCCAGGTCAGAGACAGCACAGGCAGGAGGGCTGGGGGCAGCGCGGTGGCCAGCGGTGATACCTGGCTGTCACCCAACCCGGCCCCACAATTCGTCATGCGGATGTCATCTCTCGTGTCAAATAAACACAGAGCAAGATGCACACAAAGGTATCACAACAGCTGGCGGTAACGTCTGCAGAAAGCCTCTAGTGGAGAAAAAACATTTCCACCAGACATCTCCCAATATCGGGTCACTGAAAACAATACAAATTAACAGAAACATACCTATTCCAGTGAGACTTTCATTGGGAATGACTCAGATAATTTCTACCACCCCCCACATATATTTTTTTAATATCCATACATAAACTCCTGTACTGGTAAGGATGCCTGTGTAGAGTCCCTGCTCTTGACTTCCAGCTCAGGCTGTCCCCGTTACCACTGACTCCCATGACTGCTAATGAAAGGTGGAAGCATCTCTTCCTCCAAGACCCCCACAAGAGCAGAGAATCACCCCAGAGAAGCTGGCTTTTATTCCTCTTTTTATCTTCTTGCTTCCTTCCACGCCAAAACAAACTTCTGCATTTGTAACTACAAGGAGGTGGAGGTGGAGCAGGACAGTTCACAGGGGTGAGCTACACTGAGCAGTGGAGCAGAACCAAACTTTGACACTGCATTCTGGGGCAGGGAGGGGACACGACTGTTCAGGGTGGGGTGTGTTAAACAGACTTGAGCCTTGATGATCTATAACTTTCGTTTCATTACAGTAAAACTGAAAAGGGCTTCTTCAGTTGCCAAATGTATCTTCTACTTCAGTTTCATACCCCCCTCCCCCCGTTCTAAATAAGTATGGGTGTATAATTAAAAGTAAAAAAAACGCAGTAAAATTTTTTAAAAACATGTGAAGCTCAAAATAAAATATTCTAGCCCTGAAAAAATTACTGTTTTGTCTTTGCCTCTTTTTCAGAGACCCGTTCTGCAAAGAAGACATTTCATAGTCTCCTCTTAGGGAAATCCAGCCCCACGTTCTCACTCCAGGACTGCTGCTGGCTCCACGTTTAATGGCTAAATCCTTTCGTATTTGTCTTTGAAAGAGGCCTTCGTGAACAGGAAACTGTGCTATGACACCAGGATCCCATGCTGGGCAACTTATTCTTTAAAACAGCTCAAGCTGTGAAAAATGATCTCTCTTGACTTGCTTTCTCAGTTGGCTCAAGACATCTCCTGCATGTTGTTTCTATAGCAGTAACCCAAGGCTTCAGAAAATGCTCTGACAGGTGGTTCGAGTTAAGTCAGCACCCAAAAAGAGGAAACATTTTAATATTACCTACCTAATACACTTCTTTTTCCATATATCCACACTTGTAACCAGAATTCAGGTTGTTTTTTTTTGTACAGGTCCGTGACTCATACCCAGACACTACCCAAGGCCAATAGATAGGATATTGCAATTTATTAATATATAGTATTGTTTAACATCTGCTGCATTTTATTGAGTTGTCTGGGAAGCGCATAATGCTTTGGAGACCGTGGAAATACAGGGGGGCTCCTTACATCTCTGGGTACATCTTGTAGCTCTCTCACAAAAGTTTTAACTTGCCAATGAGGCAATGATGTCTCTGTAATTACTTTTGAAGCACTGATCTCACTCAGTGCATGCTGTGCACCACTCTGTAAGTGGTGGGATTGGAATAATACTGTCCTAGAAAATACCAAACACAATGCCAAGTTACCAGCAGAAGCTGAGTAGTAAGAAATAAATGTGACACCAATGAGGCTGTACGAGCATGAAACACAGAACAGTTCTCTATTGCCATTTATCACTGTAAAATAAATATGGTGCTTCCCTCTCTCCTTTCTGAGTAATGTGCTCACCAGCACTGAACTCAGTCTCTACTTGAAGGAGAAGTGGTGAAGGGACAGGGATGCTGAATTGCCTCAAGCAAAATAACTCTGCTCTGTAACATCTTTGGTGTACTGGGGTTACTCCAGATTTGCACACAGGTACCTGAAGGCAGAATCTGACCAAATCACTTTTAAAAGATTGAACTGCTTGAGATATTAAGACCTGAGAACCCACCTCTTAATACGCCATTGCTCTAATTTCTCTTCTTAAAGCATTTGCACCAGTAATCAGAGGTGATCACTGAGCTCCATCCTGCACCTTTAATTACAGTCTGTTTCTGAAAGCCCTGTCTAGAGGCTAATCCCTCTCTGCTCAGCCGCTAGATTTGCAAAGCAGGGCAAGGAGGCAGATGCACATTTGAGGAGGTGAACAAGGCCCAGTTTGGCATCCCAAACTGTTACAAAACATCTGCTAATACCGAAGCCAACTACTTCAAATGCAAATTGTCAACGGTCAGTAAAGAAGTGGTGCACAGAAGCACAAGCAGGGGAAAACCATGAACACAGATACGAAAACGAATCATTCAAGGGTAACTACATATTATTTTTATTCAGTACTACTGGTGTGGGCTCAGGTTCTGTCAACCCTTGTCCGGAGCAGCCGCTTCTGTTGGAGCAGATGCTTCTGTTGGAGCAGACGCAGAGAGACCTGCAGAGCTTGCAAAGAAAACTGGGAACTGTAGGAAGTCCTCCCTACAAGAGCTCAAAGGAGATGGGAAAGAAAGGAGAACCGGCACACCAGCAAAAGCAAATTTAGTCCTCAAAGCAGTAGCGTAGTGGCTCATGGGATCCTCATGAGCTGGAGAAGTGTGTCAGAGAACTGACATTTCACTGTAGGCATGGCGCACTGAGATTTCCGCACCATTATGGTCACTCTGCTGCCTCTACTTGTGATGCATTGCCACTCACCCTCTGCTCTGCAAACACGGCAGGGCTCCATCTCCCAGTGTCGGATTTCCCCCATGTTTCAACTCCTCTCATGTGTCTGCCCCTCCCTCCACCTCTCAGAGTGGCCACAAAGTCCTCCCTCCTATTCTCACCATAAAATTCTCTCTCCTGAGGCACTTATGAGGAACTGCCAGCCTGTGACGGCAGGAGACAGCAGGCACAAGTGCCTTCACTTACTGATGTCTAATTCATACGCTAATGTGGATGAAGAAAGGTCCCAATTGCAAACATAGACATAAATGTACATGCCTGACTGTTGGCCTTGCCCTTCCACCACCCCTCACCCTGAGTGAGCCTGACAAACTTTTACCGTCTCTTTTCTTAGTCCCAAGGGATGGATGTCTGTTCTGTGCTTGTACATCTTGCTCTGGCTCTCAGCAGGCTGCTAACACACAAGAAGATAACAGTAACACAGCAGAGGAGTCTCAGCAGAAAAGGATTTGCGGTCCCAGTGCATATGTTTGCGGAGAATTTACTGCACGGGCTTAGGGACTGCTCAGACCGACTGAGCTGCAGCTCCCGCAGAGACCACTGCATGGATGTACCCAAAACTCTCCAAACTCACAGTCAAGAAGCAAACATGAGACAGGGGGATGAAATAAGTGACTGTGACTGGTAGCTTCGTGTGGTGAAGAACCAGACCTGTGGTCTGTGACAAGGAGAATGGGATACTATGTTGCCTTCTTGGAGCTAGGATGGGATTAATACAATGAATGTACGGAGGGAAAATAACCTCAGGAATACAGGGTGATTTTCTGAGTCACTATTTCCAAGTGAAAACCAATGAGATGAGCAGCAGGCAAGTCAACGCTTAATAGGATCACACTAAAAATGTGAGACTAGGAAAGCCAAGGGGAAGCCCTCTCCGAGATTGCTCTGGTACCCACCGCAGGTCAGCAGAGGCACTGCGCAGCAGCCAAAGGATGCAGGAGTGATGCAGAAACGGCCCTGCATTGGCAGGGCTCACGGGTGCCTTCTGCGATGAAAGGCTAGTACTAAGATTAAATGGTCTTAAGCAAAGAGGGTGCTAACCTCCCTGTGTTCACAGCTGACAATTCAGAAGAGCTTCAAGATAAGTGGAAAAAAAGAGGGCAGGCACTTGGCTCACAGGTCTCATCACTGGCTCCAGCATAAAGCATAAAAGAAATGATACATTAATTACTTTTGTTACTTCCTAAATATATATTCTCACTTCACAACTGTATGCTGCAATACACATTACCAGAAGCTAAGCCACACATTGTATGCTGATGGTGTTTACTTCTGCTGCTGTCAACCCCACAGCATGTAAACATTGTCCTAACACACACGTACCTCTCAGGTCTACGTAATGTGCGTTTTCTGCAAGGCTGGGGCAACAGCTGAATATGTGACTGCAAATCCAACTCTCTGTTGGCACATTTTATGGCTTCAAAAATCCTCAAAAGTCAAAATACTAATTAAAAGAGTAAAACTCAGTGACAGCTACATTAATGTATGCGCACACAATGTAGAGGGTATGGGAAACACACAAGCTATGGTAAAAACATTAATAAATGATGCAATATGGGACCTAGGCAACATCACTAAACATAGTACAGTGATTCTTGGACTTGCAATGGAGAGAGAGAACAGAGACAGAGGTGGAGGGGTGGGTGATGCAATGTTAGACATGGCTGATAAAAACCCCCAAACAATAACACAGAAGAATAAGGAGGTGAAACATTATGGGACTGAATAAACTGGGTGAAAACCAAAGCAACTGTAAGAGGCAACTGACATCAGGCATCAGGCAGAGATCATAGCACAATATAAACTTGCTTGGCTTTTCACACCACGCAAAGAGACAGGGAATTTTAACACACTACGTGTTTTCACACACTGTAACAAAAATCTTTATTTTCTGCTAGCAGAGCTAAAGAAAGATTCTGTGATACAGAAATAGTAGAATCTAATGACAGGAAAAGAGACTTGAGAGGTCTTAACACAAGTACTAGCTGGCGATGCAACAACAGGGTACTTTTAGTCATCATGTGCTAGTAATGAACACAGCAGCCAGCATATTTGAAAGTGATTAGCCAAACACAACAACAAAATATTTTATTCTAGTGATGCCACTATCTCCAGGATTCAAACATGACACAAGCCTATTTAACCCAACACAAACTTGGCTGGTTGCACTTTTCTTACGTAGCCTAGTTACTGATTTTAATGTTACATGATAAAAGTTGAATATCTTCAGAGTGTTTTTATTTGAATTACAGAAGTAACTTCCAGTCCACCTGGACCCACGAGATGGCCACAATATGTTGAGTTCTCAATGGCTGCATGTGCAAATCTAACTGGGAGCGACACACCTACACTTGAACTGCCACCTCCTGTTGTTTAATTTCTCTCCCTCGCTGCTGGTTGCAGTGCAGCATGTGGGCTTGGCTCTCAGCACTTCATGAAGTCATCCAGAGAATGCACGTTCAACTTTTCAAGCCAGGACTCCTCACCTGGCACAGGTTTCCCAGCCAACCCAGCCGCCCCACAGGCCAGGGCTGCTCTCCCTCCAGCAGGTCCCCCCGCACCACGCGGCTCCCCCAAGTACTGGTTTGTTCAGCTCAATTAAACAGCCCCTCATCAATGTGCCTTGGGAAAGGACAAGTTTGCCCTTCCAGTGAACAACAGAGATTGAAGCTCCTGTATTTATTATTTTCTGGCTGGTTTCAGACGGATGTATGCCTGTATTTAGCCTGATGACACAGTGACAGGCACCAAACAATGTTTGGGGATTTTAGAGGTAGGAAACAGTTGATTTCTCTTCTTGATACCTTTGTTGCAAAGAGATACTGTGTGGTTCATGTACATTTACGTGAAACACCAGACTTCCCAGTTAATCTATTTGATATATTGAAAAAAGTGAAATCATATATGATTTTTTAAAAATATTTACTCAATTTCTGATTCCTCTCTCAGGTCACCACTCGAGTGAGCTGGTAATGCTTTCAGCTTTTAAGCTGCATTTTACCAGTAAAGGGTCTTTTCAAATGATGCCCACCAAAAACAATACAACATTTTGCCATTTCTTGAGCAGATACACCGCACAGTTGGCAGAGCAAAGACATGATCTTCTACCTTAAACCAAATCCCAACAACACAAAAGGCTTCAACAGGTGCCATGTGCTCCGCAATACGCCGCATTGTAACCCTACCACAGAGCGTGGCAGCTCTGTCCTCAGCTATCGTCCTCAACCACGAGAAACCTTCTGCCATCCTACCTCCTACCTGACAAGCTCAGGAGCCTGTTTGTCTTGACAATACTGCCCCGGAGGAAAAAAATGACAAATGTCGGCTTACTAGCTGGAAATTGTTTAAGTGTACTCCTCCTTGTAGAGCTGAGAGTGAGGAGCTGAAAGGTGATGTGCGTGAGAGTGCCTTTGATAAGAGGCCAAGAACTGACACCAACAAGATAATCAGGCCTTCAAACCAGGCATGCACATCTGGGATGACTATCTCCAGCTCCCATCTGACAAGAGAATAATCCTATTAATATGAGTTTTTGACACTAGGTTGAGTGCCGCGGCAAAAGACAAAGATCAAATGAGTTTAACTTGGCTTCTCTCTGGCTTCTATGGGTGTCCCAAACACCGACACATGCAGTGTGAGGAGGGGATATTTTACACCAGGGGTTTTTCTCATGGATAGGTTCAATCCCAGCTTGGTCACTCTGGGACCTTCTGCACTAAAATTCCAACTACAGAAATTCAGGGAGGGGGGGAAAGGTGTTCTCTCATATATGACTGTGGGACTTCACGTGGACCATCCAAAAGTCCAAGCCCTGCACGCTGATCCCCAGCTGCCCATCGAGAAGAAGAGCAGGGCTGTCCCCACGCCACGCTGAGAAGGACTGTCCTCGACACCCTGCACGGTGCAGAGTATCACATCCAGGTGAGGATGCCACCAAGGCCATGACACAACGCCTCTTGCCCAGTGCTATGTCCAACAACAGGAGCATCCACACGGGCCTCTCACTGGGCTCCCACATGGTGGGCCCTGTGGGAGCAGCGGGTCGTCTGACACAACAAAATAAGTATATAAAACATCTATCCCTAGCTTCTATCAGCAGGGAGGGAGGGATACAGCCTCTGGAGCACAGACTGAGTCTGTTGGGAAATGCGCTAACCCCAAAAGAATGAGCAACTCAGCTCCTGCAGCTGATGTCAGTTGCTCCTGACTTCTCCTGCCTCAGGTGAGTTGATTCATACATTTTATAGCCGTGAAGTATGAAAGATGCCATTGTTCCTCGAAGATCCCCACAGGACGCAGCTTCCACCCTGTTTGGCCCTGTCCCTGCCTCCTTACCAATGGGGCGAAAACACAACTTTGCAACCCAACACTGCCAGCTTTGGAGAAGCTCAGCTCCAGGTCATCCCTTGGCTAACCCTTATTTTCCTTCTCCTGAACCCAACAGACCATACCTCTGAGCACACAAGATACGGGAGAAAAACTGAACACAGATGAGGCTTTAGCTCAGCCCCAGGTCTTTCAACTCCTTTCCTGATCTGGTTTTTGCTGCCTCCCCCGCTTTCGTTTTTTTCTCACCAGTCTGGTGTGGGTAATGAAGACAGAATATGCATTTTGCCTCAAGCAAGAGTTTTTTTAGTTCAGATCAGCTGCCTCTGACTGGAATAGACGATTCAGGTACAAGAATGGGATGCAACCCACAGCAGACTGATATAAGAAAAACCTGATGGCTAATTTACTTGCTTCTTCAAAAACAGACTATACCCTGACCCCTTCTTGATTACAACAGCTACAGTGCTTTGACGTACTGCTGCTCTCCTGCAAAGAGCAAGACCATACCTGCACGTACAGCTGTTCCAGAGGTTAATTTAGGGCTGCGATGCGCAAAGGTCTATACTGCTGGAGACAGCTGGAGGCCTCCACACTGACCTGGTGAAGGTGACGGTCTGCAGGACATCTGGCAGCCTGGCAGGACACTCGGCACCTGGCCTGGGATACCCACCCTGAGCATCTCCGCCAAGCCCCAGACACAGGCTGAAATCGCGGACGTGCAACACAGCCTCCTCGGGGGAAAGCCAGTGTTCAGGTGAAACCCATTAAAACCAGCCCCGCAATTAACATCCCACAGCTCTCGGTACAAGAAAATCAACTACCGCACCACTTGAAGTGTAGCACATGTACATACATGAAAATACTAAAAGGGAGCTTCAAAAGATATGCTGAAGAGAGAGGAGGAGCTGGGAGGCTGAGCGCTGCCCAAAAACGAAGCCTACAGCAGTTTTTGTCTAGCTGCCGTTGCCAGTTGCCCTTCATAAACAATGTTTGGGAGAAAAAACCTCCATAAATGTCAACATTTGCAGTTTATTACATGATCCATGACCTATTTGTAAACTGACTCAATTTCTTAATTATATTTGCCTTTAGATGGTAAGAACCATACAAAAAATTGATATCTTTTGTGGAGCTCTAAGTGAGCAAATTACCGGCTTCCGGAGCCTTCCTAACATCTCAGTGACTTCTGGCACAAGCTCCTTCAAGGAGGAGTACGGAAAAAAGAATACGTTTGCGAGAAAGAATGTATATCATCTGTTATTCCTCTGTTACTCCAAACCAGAGCAAACAGCCGAGCTCAGGTAAAGCTTAGACACACGCAGCATGCCTTCCTATGGCACTGAAGAGGGAGAAAATTCCACCAGTTAACTTGTATGGACTAGCATTTGGAAGGTTTTAGCAACACTTTAAAACATGCTGGGAGAAGCACATCGATCTGTCTCCACTAGACTAACGCAGGCTGGCTCAGGGGTCGGCAGCCATTCAAGGCTGGCACCCAGGGGATGTTCTTCCTCCTGGCATCAGAGACTACCTTTGCCAAGAGAAGCTCAGCAAATGCTTGGAGAAGCTGTTTCTGCAAGGGGCAACGTGCTGCGGACCCAGCAATTCATAGTATTTAGGTCTGGGCAAGCCAGTGGCACCCTGCTCCCCATAAATTTAATTGAACTCTACCCTATGTTTCTTATTCCTCATTTTATTCAGTGTATTTCAAGAGTTATTTTACAGGACACAGAGAATTAGCAGAGTTAAGCTGCAAAATGCTGGTCACTGAAAGACTTAAAACAAAGTTAAATAACTAAAAAATATAAAATATTCATAAGCTGACCTTTTGGCATCAAATTAAATCTTACCTTGCAAATTAAAGAATAATAAATTGAGTAAAATAATAGTTTCATAGAACACAGCAATTAGGCAATTTAAACAATAAAAAAGACATGATGAACATATTTCAACTGAAGGCAGGAACAGCACTGTAACATCCTTTACTGTATAATGGTCATTTCATTTGCCACCCCAGCTTATTTGGCTCATCATCGTAATTCTACCATTTATAACAGTATGTAAACAAGGATTGAAAAAAGAAAATCAAACAGCTCGCAGATTTTTCATCTAGTCTGGAGTACGCAGTTAATTACTATTAGGAGGCGCAGTCTGTTCCTAAAGTGCCCCTCACTCCCTGCCTCCAACGCTCCCAGCTCCTTTACACTCCAGCACTAAACTTTGCTAAAACATCTCACGTACAAGCGTCCCTGGGCAGGGCATGGGGCCACTGCCACAGCAGCTCCCACTCCGCTCCCTGTCGCTGGCCCCGTGCCATGTCACCCCACACTGCCCACGTCCCACTTCGGGCACGCTGCGGGTGGCTGAGGACTGCCTGCCTCTCCTAATACCTCTTACAGCCCCCTCCAGGTAAGATCTGCAGAAGCAATGGCTGTGCTTTTTGGGCCACCTGACTCCTCTGAGCACCAGAACACGACCCCAACAACAAATGTTAAATTGAAAACACTATACAGTTTCCAAAGCACACCAAAGGGTCTCTCTCTGCTGTTTTGTTGTCCACTGTTTCAGAAACAGCAGCCTAAGAGCCTTCAGACAGCCTTGTGTTCTGCAAATGAAGCCTCTACTGCAGATCTTTTCCAGTGCAAGGAAGGAGAAGACAACCAACTGTTCCTCTACTCATGGAGAGAAAAATGGACATGGAGAGAAAAATGCTCCTTTCTGGGATTTTTGTTTGACGTGGGGGAGACCTGCAACTGCAGTTGGTGCAGAGCTCAGATACCTTATTTGCTAAGATCTGAGATATCTCCCAATTCATACCAAGCCTCATTTTGAAGAACAAGAGGCAGGGAGAATGCTAGCCATGTTCAAAATAATAAAAGTAAGCAACTGGAAAAATCATTACAAGGTCTCGTGTCCTACTGCACGATTTCAAAAATGCTGGAAAGGAGTCTCATCTTACATTCCTTCCCAATTCAATTTACAGTTGAATTTATACTTCTAGTTCTCAAGTAAATTTTTCTTCCTAGAAAGATACACACACACTAAAAACGTCCATTAAAAATGTGGGGATGAAAGGTTTACAAGATTTTTTTTTTTAATGTGCTGAAAATCCCACTTGCTGTATTCTAACCTTTCAGCATTTTAAAGGGTCTTGTTGCAACCTGTTCGTGGTGCACCTCTGGTTGCTTGGGAAGCAGTAGCTAACGCGTACAAAATAGAAGATTGGTGACTAACTAGCATGGGAACAGGTATCTTCAGGGCATGAGTCAGGTATAGCCAAGCATCAGCCTTCAGAAATAGCAAGCACCAACCTTCAGAAACTAAGACCCCACCAGCAATCTATGCTGAGGAGCCCTTAGAGGTGCCAAATGGTACTAGCCTCTTCTCAGACCAGTTTCAGAAATGCACTGGTTTGGGAGGTGGTTGATGTGCAGACTGTTCCCCCGAAGCTGTTCTCTCCCTCCTTCGTACTCAACTCTGCAGAGCTCATGGAGTCACCAGAGATGCATTTGCAGCCACGGAGGGAAGAATGGCCAGGATTCTCATTTCCATCATGAACAGGGTATTTTTACCCTTTTTTGTTTCTTTTTCTCTGCTTCATACCTGGCAAACGGCCTTTCCAGTAAAGCCTTTGTTTGTGAAGGGTGGAGACATTTTTTTTACAGTCCTTACACAGACTATTCAAAACCACAGCTTTCTTGCATTATGTTGTGCAAATAGAGAGAAACAATTCGCCTATCACTACTTGACTTCAGCTGTTAACAAGTAACCCGCACCTTGATGAAGCCTTTTGTGAAGAAAAGGATAAAAAAATATTACTATCCAAACAACCACCTGATTACTGTTTGAGCTGTTCTGTTCTACTAAGCTTGTGTTCACCCACCTGAGAGGCCTCGCAGAGAGCATACGGGACCAGGGGATTTTTTTTTTTAGGCAGGTAACACTCCACACTGGCCACAGAAAGTATCTGTGTCTCCTTTGAAAGGAGAAAGCAGAGAGCCATCAGCAATGGCTCTGTTGATGTCCTCGCAGCTGCACCAGCCTGGCTCACACCTTCCCCCCCAGCATCCCTCCTTAGTGAAATCCCTTCACATATACCCATAAACCTATGGCAGTACGAACTGACACAGATTTTTGTATATGTGTGTATATAATGATTTAAAAAAAAGTACTGAAACTCTATTAGAGAAATTCAGTAATGCAGTTTGGGGCTGGGTACACGGTACTGGGGCAGTACTATTTGCTGCCCTAAAGGGACATCAAGCAGGAGCTGCCCTTCCAGCCACAGGTGCAGAAGTCACCCTAGTGCTTGCACAACACCTAAGATTTGTCACTACATGCCATTAAATAATGTAAATTTACTTAAAAGTGGAGCCGAGAGATGTTTCTAAATCTGCAAGGAAAGGACAATTCTATCAACAACTTCTGAGTGGAGTGTTAGAAGACCCTTGAAGAATGAAACCACGTTGGTTGGATGCACATCTCCAGGCGAACCTGCCCACCTGTGAGCATGCAAACAGAGCTGCTGCAAAGCAAGGCAGCACAAGAACTCAAGGAGGGCACCTTTGCACCATGCTTCATGCACGATGAATGAAAGATTTGGGCCACCAAAACTCACTCAAATCCAGTTAGAGAAAAGCTGGTTGGTTTGTAGCAAGCCAAAAGAAACCAGTTCCTTTTTATCTGTGTACTTGAAGTCTGGCGGGAAGCTAAAACATCACCATCCTCGCCCCCAGAGATGCCAACACGAAGTAACTCCATCGATTTTGATGAGGTTTACATGACTGTTACTGAAGAGAGAACCTGGCATCCCTGATTTCAACAGTAAAGATAACTTAGCTCTGAGAATCTCAACAAAATGCTGCAACAGTAATACATGTGCCCTGGGAATATGAGAATGATCTGGAACGCCCGTCTCAGCAAGACCCATCCCAAAAGTGCTTTTACAGTTCAAATCGGGATTTGCATGTGGGCTAGCCTACCCGGTCTGGTGCCACGGGAAGGCTGCACCCCCCGGCAGGCTGTGGGCTGCATTCAGGTTTCATCGTCCCCACACAGCGCTCGTTCCTTTTGGCAATTCTCATTCTGCTTGAAATGTACATAGAATAAAATGTATGAAAAGAAGGGGAAAAACCTAGGTATAACATGTCTCTAATATTTCCATTAACTGAGTTTATCTAATCTACTCTTCGTTTCCTGGTGCAACCACACAGGGAAAATGCACAAACATGCTCATGCTCACTAGTAGCCACCACAGAGCCAGCACTGGGTGAACGTGACAGGCTCCCTAGCACCACATTATCCCTACTGAAAAACTGCCCTGCCATAATGACAGCCAAAAGTTTCGGAGGCCATGTGTATCTGCCTCATTAACCAGCATATGTACTGGCCTGAGCATCACAGAGAGCATCAGGCTGCCGGGACCGGCTGAAGACACTGCACCTAATGGTTGTGTGCCCTTATGTAGAGAAGAGGGAACGATGCCTCCTACCGCACCACTGTTTACTCAGTATCTGTATGCAGTACGTGAAGACCCTGCTAGTGTAGACAAGCCATGGAAATGTCCCAAACCAGACTCAGCTCCTGGCAGCTCGCAGGGAGTCAGCACTTGCAGAACTTCCCTTGCCTGCGTCAGGTGCTATTACTGGGTGTAATGTGAAAGCTGTATGGCATATTGACGGCGGACAAGAGGCTGGTCTAGTCACAAAAGCTCTTTCAAATCTGAAAAACAGTAATTTTTCAAACTATCTTTAATTGTCCTACAGCTATCCTGTGCGGAAGCTGGACGCAAATGAACTCACATCGTGGAAACCCACAACCAAAATGGGAGAAAACGCTTTGGTTCTTTCTTCAAACCATATCTTTGTATCATATCTACAAATTCATATCAAAACCATACAAACAAAAATAAAACATGATCAGTCTGAATGACAGCAAAGTTGCACACTGAAAGCCAACTGCAGCTCCAGTCAGTGCCTGCTGATTTCTACAGGCAAATTCTGAGCCAATAGTCTTTGAAGTCAAGTTTACAATTTTTCAGAATTATGTAAATAGATAATATGGAAGATCACCATACTGAGGTCACCTGTGACTGAATTTACTACACTGATGTAGACTGTCTGAGGACTATTACTTAGATCTACATATGGTCCCAAATTAGACACCTCTACCTCAGTCTTAGGAAAAATGCCAAAACAAACGAAGAAGAGATGTAGCTGACCTGGTACCCTCTGACACCTGCCACCTCTGCCCTGCCCCTGCTCCCAAATCTCTGCTGCAGCAACTTCTCCCCGGGGGGAAAAAACGGACTGTTCTGTCTTTTTATTTTTGCATCCATGTGGAGGCTCCATAATAGCCATTTCAGTTGCTGCCAAAATACTGAGGCCAGTTCTGTCATTTGGACTGGTCTCCGTCGGTTTGGGGCTGAGTGCTGCCAGGCATACTCCATACAGGCTACTGAATAAAGGCCACTGAATAATAATTAATTGTTTTATTAAAATACAACATGCATAATCTGTTTCTTTTTTAATTATCCCAGTACTAACTGTAAAACAACTGAAAGACCAATTATTTTCAATTATATTGATCCTCCAGAAACCCCTGAAAAAAAAGACAGTGAAAGAAAAAATTGATTAGCAAGTGAAAAGAATAAAGTTTGGATTCTATTGTTCGGTGTAAAGGGAGAACTGCAATGATGTGAATGAGTTTAAATTTGTATCTATTTGCATAATAATTTAGGTGCATTAAGTTATTTTTTCACTGAGCTTTATTATACTGTTTTAAATCTCTAATAGAACTGTAATGGAAAAAGTGATTGTCAAGATCAAGATCAAGAATAAGAGAAGGAATTCAAACTGGCATGATATCAATAAAAGTCTTAATCCAGCTCTCAGTGAAAACAACAGGAGTTTTGGCATTAGCTATAATGGAAGCAGATCTGAGCCTAAGTATCTGTGTTTTAGGACTTTGCACAACTTCTCTTTAGCTTTCAACTTTAACAATACTGTTCCACGCATTCATGTTTTTTCCCTTGTGAATTCACACTTTCACAGGAAAGTATCAGTGTGTTTTACCTGTGGATTTGCATCCTGGTGAGAAGCTAAAACATCAGGATCACAAGCCAAACATTATTCTCACATTCACAGATGCCAACAGCGGTTCCGATGAGGTTCATACTACTACCACTGAAAACAGACACACGTGTATGTATACTGCAACAAGCTAAATGCTTTCACCTTTCTTAGAGTATTAAAGCTCACATTTCTAAAACTGAATGTATATTTCTGGGTTTACGATTCTTTTCTTTTCCCCAACTCCTTCATTTTAAGGAGTTTTCACCTTCAGGTTTGAAGGTGAATCATTTCCAGCTGCAGATGCTGAATCTGTCAATTTTTCATTTATAGGAATGGCAGTTTCCACTTGTTTGATTTTTTTTTTTTTACCTCGAAGAAGCATTTTTTTCACTATTTTCCACCTAGTCCAAATGCTACTAAGTATTTATATAACAATGTAGGCAATTGCTTATTCAACACTCTCTTTACAGAACTGAAGTTGCATTGCCAAACAAAATCCCAATATATGACTGTATATTACACAGATAGACAGACACACAGATAGATAAATATATCCATATGTCCATAGATATGGATGGATTGAGGACAAACACATATATTCACAGTCCTGTCTTCCAAGCAGTGAGTTTGACTCCCATGTCCTCCACGTGCTGGGGAACACAAGATGTTCCACAAGACCCATCACGTAATTCCTCCCCTCCCACCCTCTGCTTCCACGTATTCCCTCTCTTAATAAAGCTGTAAACAGGAATCTCTACACCTTCAGAGAATGACATTTTGCCAGGTCCAGGGTACCAGGTATTTCTCACCCAGGAGGGCAGGGAGGGAACTCCAGGGCAGTTGGGAAAGGAAAACCTTTAGGATTATGTAAGCATGTCCAACACCAGCAGCTTCCCACAACTGACAGCCTTTTGCTTTCCCTCCCTCAGTTCTCACCCTCCCACCCTGGGGGTCCGCTTTGCCTCAGAGCCAGCTCCTGACTCTGCCCATGGTTCCCATTTGAAGGTAGTCAGAATTACACTGACTGGTCTCTAAAAGAAAATGTACTTCATTTCTCTTGGAATATAAACCCAAAGGCCCTGGGACCTCACCTTCTCGAGGCTCTGTGCATCAGGAGTCTCCTCCCTCCAGTGCCAGACTGCTGTCTCTCTCACGATTCACTAAGCAGCAAAGGTTTGCACTGCGTTATTCAACACCACTTTTGTGAACCAGAACAAAATACATTGCTTGATTTCTTTTAAAGAGGCTTTATCGTGACCCAGGGCTGGAAACACTTCATGCGTGTGTTTGTACAAAGTAGCCCATCACAAACTTCAAAAGACTATCACCCAGAAAACTATGCACCTAAAACCAGGCAAGTCTTCACAGTGGTGTTATCTTTAAAGCCAAAGTAGCAGCCGTGCTAGTTACTGTTCTGGTTCAGGCCTGAAGGACACAAAATACAGTTTTCATCCTTTTAAGCAGCTCTTCTTCTGACACGAGAGTCAAACAAATGTGGCAGGTGGGCTATTTTGCGTCACTGTTGTATGGCAATGTTCAGTGACTGCTTAAAGCAAGAGGAAAAACCTAAGCAAATCTAAGAGCTGTACATTACAGTGAGGTTCACCCTTTATAATTACTTCTGTATTTTTTCTTGCTCCTATTTCTTTCTGTTTATACAGAGAAGCAACTTCCATAAATATCTTCAGCGAATCTGCCCTAGTGCTTGCTTTTAATTAGCCTAATTATCAAATACCTCCTTAGGCAAAGTTTTTACACAGTTGAAGTACATATCTAAGGGCCTGACATATGCGCTTTCGTATAAGCAAAGCCCTGTTTTTCTGCCTGGACAAAATTACTGGGAAGAGAGGGAGACTTGTCCAAGAAAACCTAGAAGTGTGATGGCTTTGTAGATAATTCTTACTGAATTCAGAAGCAAATTGAAACAATTTACTGCGTATCTGATTTGCTAGTGCTTTCTGAGAGTGAAGTTGAGACAGCACTTAACATATTTCTTTTACAACTATTGTATTTAAATTAGCCAATTTCTACTACACAGTATGTGCAGTAGAATATAAAAGGGGCTTAAATGCAAGCTTTCTGCTATGAATAACTCAGGAACATAAGATCAGATGTCCAGTAACTGGTTTTGGATCTAATAAAAGGGGATTGTCAGTAAAGTAGGCTGTTTTCTTTCTCTCAGCATCACAGAAAGGGAGTTCTTCATTCACCAAGACAGCGCATCAATGAACTCAAATCCTAGGTTGGAGAAGACCATTGTTACGAACACAAAGATAAAGACCTCCCGCACTGAACAAAGTACCCAACATTTTGACATACAAAGCCTTCACAGTCTTAATATTTTTCCTGAAAGCAAATCTCTCCTTTTTACACTTTTCCCCATTATTGCATTATCAAAATTGCATGCAAGTACATAATGCCTGTGGTTTTAAACAAGAGTGCACCTCTCCAGTACACAAGGCTGTCACTATTCCTATTTTGGGCTTAAACAGCCCTGTGTAAAATAAATTTCTGGGCTTACACAGCCAGCAGTTGTTTAAGGTCTTGTGTCCCTTTTCTGGTGGAACAATGATAAATCATCTGACGTTAGCTCACGCCTTTCTGCCTGATCACTTCCCAAAGCTAAGAATGTGTGGAATTGCTTTCCCCAAAACACCCAACAATGCCAAGAATGCGCTCCTGCCCAAAGGTTTATAAAAGTAGCACAAAAAGAAAAAAAAGAGGGCTAACATTCTGAGTTGAAGACAATGAGCTGTGACCAAAGGGGACAGTTACATTGCCCCACGTGCCACAGCTTGATACATGGCTCTAACTGTATAACACATGCCATTTGTGGTCACTTCAGTTCTTAAATATCTATTTCCACGTGCAATATAGAAATTTCATAAATCTCCATATTAAACATTTTTCTGTTAATCTACTCTTTTGATCCTAGACACTTTCACACCTCTGAGGAATCTCACTCCAAGGCCTAAACTGTGAGGACCTACGGCCCACACCAGAGAAGTCAACTCAGGTCCATCCTTGTAAGAGTTACTTCTCGGAGAAATGCTCTGCAACAACCTCTGGTGTTGGTTTGAGAAGACAAATCTGATGAAGTAAGGCTTGTATGATCAAGCTCTTACTCAAAATAGTATAAACTGAGCTCTTTTACTGCAGTATTTGTCAAAGCAGCATGGCTGCCACCAGAATGAGAAGTCAAGTAGTGTTTTCCCTCCACACAGCTCCCACAGACACCACAGGAGCAACGGGCACCTATTTGACAAGCTGCCCCAAGCCTCCCTGAGGCCATCCATCTGCCAGAGAGACGCACTCCGCCAAAACTTCCATAGTTTTCACTCATCGTCTTCAAGTGAAAACACTTACTCATCAAAATGGCAAAATACAATTAATGAAAGAGATGTCTATTAATAATTGAAAGTGGTACATGGCTCATCATTAAAATCTTTACATAACTTCCTGTATTATGTTGTTCAAATAATCCCATTTTAACAGATGGAAGTTTTAAAAGGGAATTTATAGATTAATTCTTTCTCTGTTTACTTTAGTAGAGAGGGATCCCTGCTGTGAAGAGGAACGTATTTTTGTCCTTTCATTATCTTCTACTTTTCAACATTTCAACACTGGCTGACACAGTCCTCACTCCATACTTTGGAGAGTGCAAAAGTAACGAAATAAGAAATCTGTTTCCCTTGTGTGGGAATGAGAACCACCTGAGATAGTTCTGTGGCAAAAGGAATGAATCTTCTGCCCGACAGTCACATGATGCAGAAGGTACAGTAGACTTGGTGTCTAAGGTATTCCAGCAACCTCGCACACAAATTTGGTCATAAATACTGCAAAGCAAACATGCCAACACTGCATATGAATCCAACCACATCTGCAAGTCAGGTAGTAAGTCACCTGAGCAGATGTTATATGGTTAATTATAAGTACAGTTTTTCTCTGCTATTCTCTAAAGGCCATGGTAAGACCTCGATAAAAATGCTATCCAAAAAGGTATAGGATCTATAGGCATTTATGGTCTACATTATTCCAGATAACTGTTTGCCAAGATAAAGCCAGAGAAGTTAAAACAAAAATAATGGGCTGATATTTATGAATAAACAGACCACAGATTATGCAATTCCCTAGTCGCACAGATTTTTCAGACAATGAACAAAACGATACGCTGTGTACCCCTCAGGATGCGTGACTTGGGAAGCAAAGGCGACTCTAGAGCTGGACAGCTAACGGCTGTCCCTGCTCTTCCTGCACTCATGTCCTGCCGGAGCATTTCCAGGCACCCTTTCTTCACCATGGCACATGCTACAAGACTAGCTGCAATGCAGTCAAGTGGAGAAGACAAGACAGGCAACCCAGCTTGTCTGCAAACCAGAAAGGACTTAGTGAGGAAAGGAGGCAGACCCTGATTCCTCACCCCATGAAACCAACTCTTTAACTATTAGAAGATAAAGAAGATAAGTTGTTAAATGCTGTTGGCTAATGCTGCTGCTCTAAATCTTTTCAGTGCACCAAATGAGTTCCATTAGCAGAAGCAAACCACATGTAATTTGTTTGGGTTTTTTTTGTTTTTTTGTTTTTTTTTTTTAAGGAGAGAGCACTCTTCCCTCCCAGGCCAAAACCTGCCCCTTGTAATCCCCATTCATCTCGCCTCTCCCAGGTTTGCTTTCTGTGGCTCTCCTGACCTGAGGTCAATGGAACCACCACACCAGGGCTACACCCAGCAGTCCTCCTGGTCAGAGCCAGTCTAGGTCTGTGTCAGCATTCACCAAGATCTTCTGCTCCCCTGGCTTCCAACTTAAAAATCATCATCTGAGAAGATGCACCTACAGAATCAGAAGAGAGCTCAGCCAAGAATTCAGCTCAACAGCTTTACAGCGAGAAACCATAGAGAGATCTACAGGGCAGCAAAATATCTTTCAAACAGAAAACCTAAGACAGTCAATGAAGAACAATCGAAAAAATGAAGACGACCATGTGAGCAACGAGTGGATTTTCTTTACGTCAGTCTGATGAGAATAAACTCTTATGGCATGTAACTCCCTCCCTTTGAGCTACCAGCAAACGCAACACACTAAGACAAGTTTTGTCGTCAGAGATTCTTGCCGCTCCCTCTGAAAGAAATCCTGATGAAAAGCGATTAGTGTGTTTTATGTAAACAGGCTTGAAAGGAGAATTTTGCTAATAAAGCATATACTGATTAATGCCCTGTTATGATCCCTAAAAGTAAGGTATATGGTACAGTGTGCTTGCACACTTACTCTCCTTCATTGGAGTCTGCTCTTTTGTTATAAATCCCTTCAGATCCCAACGTGCTAAAACATAGCACGCAACAGACATTATTTACAGTAAAGGATTAGGTTAGTTAATTTAACAGTGTTAATTTAGAGGCATTTACTTGTTGAAGTAGCTGCATGTTTAGTCCATTGGTTTACCATGAAAATGCGACCAACACCAGAGTTGTCTAACTGGTCCCTCAGAGCTCAGCAAACTGATCTTTATCTTGCTCTCTGCCAAGTCAAAGGAAAAATTCCCATCCCCAGGAATGGTGCAGGCTCCAGCCCATACCGCACTTCTTCCAGAGCTGTGGCCAAGTCTTCCCATCACATTTTTACACGGAGTTCCCGATCCTCAAAGAATACTCTTGGCTTTTAGACAGAAAACAGTTTTATCCAGTTTTGCTAAACTTCAAGTATTAGACTTTGGAAAAGTCAGTGTTTCTTCTTACACTAATGAGAATCTTCCACCAGGTAATTTAATCACATGCTTACTCATGGTGTGTAGTAACATATTCCTGGTAATTGCCATATGACTGCTCCTGGAACAAAGTGTTGCTTAATGCAAACATGGCAGAATTAGGCCCTAGGACTCTATTAAAATGCGGCACAACTGTCAGAGTATGGCTTTTCCATAATAACACGTGATTTTAAAATGAAATTGCAGCAGGTTGGGAAATCTTGCATTAAAGCTATTAAACATTTGCTCATTAAAGTGGTTTATTTTTTTTACCTGAGCTTTCAATTGCACGAAGGTCGTAGTCTTTCTTATAAAGGATCACAATAGCAGTAATACACAGGAACGACAAGCAGAGATAATGATGCCAAATCCTCTTGTTTTTTGAGAGCTTAAGTTAGACCCTTAGCATTAGCTTAACATTGTTTTATTTCTCCCTTTCCTTTTTTTTTTTTAAATTTAGTCTAAGATGCTCAAAGTGATCTAAAGGATTAGGATGTGCAAGTCCCATTAGCTGTAACAGTCGTACTTCAAATTGTCAGAGGAGCTTTATGGCCAACTTTAACCCAACTGGTGCTGTACGCAGAGAGGAGGTGCTGGAGCAAAGCCTGGTAATGCTCCAGCAATGACCAAAGTTGCTAGTTGCCACCCAGCCTGTCATGCTTGAACCTGGTAAAGTCCCCTGACCTTGCTAAACAGTGCGTGCTGTAAGAGGAGGTACGCTTGTAGTGGTACCCACGTAAATCATGTAATTCTACAGATTTCCATGAAGAGAGGCGTCAGCTGGACTGGAGTAAACTCAGTGTGATGGGTAATTAGCAATGTCTCACCCATATAAATCCAGACTTAATGAATCTAGAACCTGACTCTAAAGATGCTTCAGATGGTATCAATAAAGGAGAAAGAAAGGCCTAAGGCGCTTCCATGCTAATGTAAGAATATTAGCTCTCCCTGCTTGCAGCCTAAGAGAATTCATTTACAAAACTATTTGAATGTTTATGACATACTTTTTTTCTAACACTGTGTATTCAAAAATCAGGAGCTAAGACTCAAAAAGAACAGCAGGTTTATCCAAATAAAAATAAATAGTTATCTTATTATTTGTGCCATAAACCTAAGCCATTAAATGACACTGGGGACTGGGGGCTCCTGAAGCTTCTCTAGAAAACCATGTTCCTTAAAATAGGAAACAGACTCCTGTGAAACAGCAGAGCTCCAGGTGTCAGGGCATTAAGAAAACCAGTAAGTGTGCTTGCTTGCAAGATTTTCATGCCAGAAAAAAAAAAGGTAATGTTGTCTCCAGTGCCCTCCTCCAGCTAAGGAACCCGTTCTGCCATCCGGACTGTGCTGCAACTGCTGGAGGAGGTAAGAGCAGCTCGGAGGGAGGAGGAGATGCACAGTTTGCATGCAGGAGGCACCTGCAGCCCTTTGAGGCCAAACAGCGATTTGTGCCAATCCAAATCTCCTGGAAATCTGAACATCAATTTTACCAAGAAAGCATAGGAAAATGCTAACTAGGAGTCTACAGTTACCAAAATGATTTTACAATATGAAACACCCATACTTAAAATGAAAACAACTTTTTAACTGTTAGCAATTTTGACATTTAAAAAAAGGAAAAAGGAGTTGCTGAAAGGCCAATAATTCATATACTTCATGAATTTGCTGGCTCTGTGAAATCCAACTAACTCAGCAAGGCAAAAGTCCTTGTGCGTGAGTCAGGGTTTGATTCACAAACTGATTTTTTAAGACTGCGAATGCACTCATTACACCCTCAGAGCTCTACTAAATCACTTTCTGCTCACCATAATTCAGGCTAAATATAAGAACAAGGCAATGTGTTCGTGTCTTCTAGTAACATCGTAGTTTATGTCATTGCCTCTACGGAGCTTAAAACTTTCTATAAGAAAAAAATATATACCGCTACATTCACAAATATATACAGAGAGGTAATTTATACAGAAAAATATGCAGGAGAAATGCAAGCCTGTACACTATTTAGAACTGGTCTAACTGCATGCTACGGAAAATAGACTGACCTAAAGTTACAGCAAAACAACAAAACAAGCTCTCCTGTGAGCCACACGTGCAGTTCTTTGCCTTCTCTATTTGGGTACACGTAAGGATCCTTCTCCTAGATCACCATCCACACAGAATCACAGAACCATAGAATGGTTAGAGTTGGAAGGGACCTTAAAGACCATCTAATTCCAACCCCCCTGCCATGGGCAGGGACACCTCCCACTAGACCAGGTTGCCCAAAGCCCCATCCAACCTGGCCTGGAACACCTCCAGGGATGAAGCACCCATGACTTCTCTGGGCAACCTGTTCCAGTGTCCCACCACCCTCAGAGTGAAAAATTTCTTCCTAATATCTAATCAAAATCTGCATCCATTGGGAAAGAGAAAAGTCCCATCAGGGTGCACCGGTCATTCAGTTAGCAAGAGCTATGTTAGCACTGGCAGTATCAGCAGAAGCACAGGAAGGAAGTTTGGGAGAGTATTTGGGATCTGAATTCATGGGAAAGAGGTTTTTGTTTTATTTTAACTGCAGTTAACTAGTGCATGTCACCTACCCTGGGGGAAATCATAGTCAAGATAACGGACCCATATTTTTTGTAAGGTCAGCTCACAGGGCTCAGGTAGGAAAACTCTACTGACCGCAGCAAATTTGCAGTGGGATTATAGGAGTCCCTCATCTTTCTGATCTTTTTTCTGCCTTGGGTAACTGAAGTGAATCGTTTCAGTGAAGTCAGAAAACACAACATACTTTCTGTAGTGAAAACAACTTCAAGAAATAGGTGTTTCAGGCAGATGAACTACAGCTGACATTGCACATGATTTGGAGGAAAAAATACAGAACTCGCCCACTAAAAACGTCTTTGCATCATTTCTGAGGCACAGGTGCCACATATAGATGGAAAAGACCCACCAGATCTGGCAGATCTGGCTCCTGGTTGCCCTCTCTTCACACCCTCCCTGAACTGTATCTGAGAAGTGAAGCTCTAATAACAGCTATCAATCACAGGTTATTTGAATTATGCTCAGCCCAAGGAAATTGCATCTCAGAAAAGGGACAAACCCAACCCCAACAAGGAAAGGAGACCTCGTATTTCAGGGCAGCTCTGCCTGATGCACAGCTCCAGGCATCCTGCTCCCCATCCGCTCTGCAGCCAAAGCCCTGCGACTGCCAAGCCCACCCCTCCACCTTCCTACCCCTACAGTGAAGGGCTCAGCCTCTCCTCAGTGCATCTCCTGATTAGAAGGTACATTCCATCCTACACCCGGATCGGGGCAATCCCAAGCACAAATACAGGCCCGGCGGGGAATGGATTGAGAGCAGCCCTGAGGAGAAGGACCTGGGGTGCTGATTGATGAGAAGCTCAACATGAGCTGGCAATGTGTGAATGCGGCCCAGAAAGCCAACCATATCCTGGGCTGCATCAGAAGTGTGGACAGCATGTCAAGAGAGGTGGTTCTTCCCCTCTACTCTGCTCTGGTGAGACCCCACCTGGAGTACTGCATCCAGCTCTGGGCCCCCAACATAGGAAAGACGTGGACCTGTTGGATTGGGTCCAGAGGAGGGCCACAAAGATGATCAGAGGGATGGAGCACCTCTCCTATGAAGACAGGCTGAGAGAGTTGGGGTTATTCAGCCTGGAGAAGAGAAGGCTCCAGGGTGACCTTATAGCAGCCTTCCAGTACCTAAAGGCGGCCTACAGGGAAGATGGGGAAGGCCATTTTACAAGGGCATTCAGGACAAGGGGGAATGGCTTTAAACTGGAAGAGGGTAGGTTTAGATTAGATATTAGGAAGAAATTTTTCACTCTGAGGGTGGTGAGGCACTGGAATAGGTTACCCAGAGAAGTTGTGGAAGCTCCATCCCTGGAGGTGTTCCAGGCCAGGTTGGATGGGGCTTTGGGCAACCTGGTCTAGTGGGAGGTGTCCCTGCCCATGGCAGGGGGGTTGGAATGAGATGATCTTTAAGGTCCCTTCCAACCTAAACCATTCTATGATTCTATGATCAATACACCTTTTAAAAACTAATTGTACCCTAAGGAAGGATTGTGCCTACTACAATTGTTTGCTTTCTTTTTCATACAGCTGCCATTGGAAGTGTGACTAAAGTGCAGGTACCAAGAGCAAACCGCACCTCTGATCTAACAACCTACGATGCAGGTATAAAATAAAATTAAGAAACACAAAAGAACTCATTGATTCCCTCAAGCAATCACACAAAAAATCTTCTCACCTAAATAAACACAAAATTACCAGGACCTCAAATACCTTTCCAGCAGTAAACCACAGTGCAAAACAGAACCTGGGAACGTCCTGCAATAACAACAGCCAGTGGGATAATTTGTCCTTTTTAAAGTAAAAAGGACATTCTGGAGATTAAAAGCTTGACATGGAAAAATCCTCCCTACCCCAATGACTTTTGTGGGAAAGGCCGGTTCCCAGACCCTTCAAAATGAGACTTCGAATTTTCTGCTTTTTATGAATACTCACATAGTATCTGTGTCATTATTACTCAAAACTGTAGCTGGCTAAGCACTGGTGAAATACACTGCATTGGCCAAGGGAAAAGTCAGAGACATCCCCAGCCCCAAGGTGTTTACATGCATTTGAGATCCTTAATGAAGCTGCCAGACAGCACAGAAAAGATTGACAGATGTTCCTGGTGGCATAGCAAGAATGGTTAATCCGACAGGGAGACAAATACGTGAGACATGGAAATCTAATGGTATCACTGTACAAGCGACCTCAGCATTTTAGGTATGCAAATCGCTACAAGCGTACGGCTCTTGCCAAAATAACGATTCTAGTAAGAAGAGATCTCAGAGGAAAAATGTTACAAAATCCCCAGGCAGGCAAAATCCGTTTGAAAGAAGGACAAACAACGGGGTCTAGACTGCTTAACAAAAATAGTCTGCCCTCTTAAAAATTAATTAAAAATGGCAAAATCAGTTTGTTATAATAAACTCTAGCACCCTGTGGGAAAGGAAGTCAAACTGTTGACCTGGTCTTGCAAACCTCTTCCTACCCAAGCAGTTAGAGTGAAGCTAATGAAATTGCTCAAGGAAGACAGGACAGCTCACCCAGGGAAGGATTTGCAGTGTTGGTGCCTGGAGAGATGTTTATGAGGGACAGACAGAATTTTTGGACCTGAAAATTATTATAAGATTCTGTGTCTCTATGCTCTACAGTGAATTGACCTGTTTATACCTGAAAACTGTTTTACCGCCTTCAACCAAATTATATGTATTCTCATATTTTAGGCAGAAACAGTGGAGGCCGTCATTGTTAGCCACGTTGAATCATGCCAAATATCCCTGCAAATTTATTCTCATTAGCACTGTTGTAAATTGCAGTAGGGTAACTGCAATAACCTATTTGCCAACAGTTTCTCTAAGCGATTTATTCTGCGAGTCAGCATTGGAGAGTCCACTTTCTGTGATGATGTGTGATGGCAGGACTAGGTATAAGCCATTGGTATCTACATGGGAATTAAAAGAGCTCCATCAAAAAGTGAAATTAAATTAGTATTTACCTCTCACAGCAGAAGGACCACTCAAACGTAATTCAGCAAGATTATAAACAGTTTTAAGATACTTTCACACACAGATAAAAGGTTTTTCATAGGACGGATCTCCTTTAATGCAGAGAAAGCTAATAACATAGGAGTGATATTGCCCAATATCTACTATTTTAATTTCGATAATATTTAGCTTGGGTATTCTGGGAGCTCTTCCCACTAACGCAATGACTAATTGTTCTCAAACTCCTAGCCCAGAAGATGTGACATTATAGGAACTAGAGGGTACACATAGACAGTATTATAACATTTATGACACAGGAGAAGAGTTGCTTTCTCACTATATTCAAGGGGAAGAGGTGGTGGATTTCTGTCTATAAAAATGGTGTAGATGTTCAAAAATTACAGGAGAGGACCAAAATATTTCCTGTAAAGACAAACACCTCACAAAAATATCATCATAGCACTGCAATTTTGCAGGCTGCAAGGCATCACACCCAGACTGCTCGAATCTCTTCAATAGGTTTTAATGCTCCCAGTAACGCAGATTGTGCCAGGCTGGCTCTGGTCACGCCAGCAGCCAAGCCCTGCTCACCCCCACTCTGGGAACAGACCCATGGAGTCAGACAGGACACCCTGTGTGACAAAGGCTCACGGGAGCTGCTCCTAGCAAGGCAATGGACTTCACTGTAAGATGAGGATACGTAAAGACATGCATTTTATAGCTAAATGACGTAAGACGCACTATACGATGCTAGGTAACCAAAATGTACTGCCAACGGATAGGAGACAGGTTGTTCAGGAAAAGAAAAGGCTAATAGGATTCTTGGCTGCACTAAAAAGAGCCCTTTATGCCACAGTACAAGCCTCAGTGAAACTGTATCTGGCCTATCATCTCTGTTCAGGGCTGTAATCCCGCAGCAGCACGCAGCCCCTGCCTGCTACACTGCCCTGACCACCTTCACCTGCAAGCTTGCCTTGGGGCATCGCTCCTCACAGCATCCCTCAAGCTCCGCGTCTGCAGTTCCCGATGTGGTGCAAGGAGAGCATCCTCAAAAACCCCATATTGTTGGGCCCCTCTGAATCATACCTGGCTTGGAGCTTGCCACAGGAGCAAAAAGGGAACTGAGAAAAAAAAACGGATGCAGGTTTCACTGCATTAATTCCTCTGGTTTCATTCCTGACACCATCCAAAACGGACCAGCTGTTCACCCCCTCCAGCATCTGAAGCAGGTAGCAGGGGGGCAGAGTCCCGGCAAGGGGGGGCAATCCAAGCACCTCCCTTCAGCCAGGGCAGCGCTCGGGACCACCAGCCCCTTCCCCCGATAAACCAGTACTTGCAACTAAACATTTTAAGTAATTCAAGTAAATAACGATGCAATATGGAATAGACACAGTCTACAGATACAAACTCCTCTGAGAAACAGTCATTAAAGTAATAGTGAATGTAAGACAAGGTACAATGGTAAATTAAGTGGTATTATTGTGTCTGCAGCGCTCCGGCCCCGATTTCTGTTATCCAGTGACATATCTTTCTGCAGCACATGGGAACAAAATAAAAAAAGGCCCGACTGAGCACACCCTCCCACAGGCAGGTGACCGCAACCTTTCCGGCTAAAACACATTTATTGTCAGATCCTGGAGAAACTTATAGCTCAGCCGTGGTTTTTTGTTGCTGTGACTACACAGACAAAGTCTTGAGCTCCTTTTCTGACAGTTCAGCCTAGCTCAGGGCATTCAACATGTTAATTCTGCTGGGGCCAGATGAGTGATACCCTGGCACAGATATGATCTGGCTACTACCGATGAAAGACTCATTAAAGTTTTCTTGCGGCGAACACACAAGCACAAGAACAATTTTCAGTGACCTTATACCTCTGCAAATGGCCAACGACCAAACCCCTACTGCTGTGCACGACCCTTGTACCAGAGCTAGAGAAAACAAATTTAACAAGACTGTAGCTGCAAGGGAAGACGCCTGAAACTTAAAAACCTTCTGACACTTCCCTTATTGCGAGGCAGAGGGATTTGCTTTCCCGCAGAACAAGCCTCCGCTTCATCCGCCTTGTATCAGATAACCTTTTACATCCCAGCTCCCGGAGTTTTGTCTTCTCTGGGAGCTGTGAAAATTCCTCCGGAGCGGTGGCTATGGTCAAAGATCGCATTTACAAGCGGAGTGCGATGCCGCCGGTAACCACAGTAACCGGGTGCCCCTCGAGCCCTGCTGGCCCCTCCAGTTGATGAGTAACTCAGGGACAAAGGCACGCACCCAGCGCTCCCGCCAGGTCCCTAATGCTGGCCTGGCCAGGAAGGAGGGATGAAAGGCTGCATGCAGAATGAAATAAACCCCAGGGAAAGTGGACCAGGAAAGTGGCCAAGCTGAAACTGCAGCTGGAGAGACACCTGTAGCTGGTGGGAGTCACCGTAAAGTGAATATTAAAGCAAATTTCTCCAAATGCCTTTATTACTCTTCCTAAAGGATTTTTGAATGAGCATTCACAGCAATTTCTCATGTGGAGAATAACATGTAAGAGGAAACTTCAGCCACAAAACTCTGAATTAGATCCAGATTTTGGGCCTCCTTAACTTCGGGGCTTTCAAGAAGGAAGGGCAGACAAAAAATTGTTCATAACACTGTTTCAACCGCAGTTCACCTGTAGCAGCCGCTTTGCCAAGCGTAACTCCAAGTCGACCATGTTGTGCTGCTTTAAAAATGTACTACCACACGTATTTCAAATAGCCCAGGAATATTTATTAAGTATTTAAAATCAGCTGCTTATGCAAACAGAAAAAACTTTTCTATGAAAACAGTAACCCAGCGCCTGCTGCAGCATCCCAAGAGCAAGAGAAGGCAGACACAGGGGGAGCATGGCTGTGTGCCGAAATCACAAAACCTGTCTCCTGCTATCAAAAGTCTTGCGAGCTCGGTGACCCTCCCATGGATTTTCCTCGCCTGATGAGACCCCATGGACTTGCTACAACCTGACACCCAGGCAAGGATGGACACCCAGGCAACCCAGGGTCGAGCACGTATTCCCCTCTGGGCTGCCGTGGCAGCACCGGCACGTGATGGAGACACAGCAGTGCAATAGGATCTGTGGGATGAAAGAGTGGGGCTGACAACCTCTCCGTAAGCAATGCAGGGGTTCCTGGTCTCACCTGTCCTGGTTCAGTCCCAAGGACTGGCTGACAGTGGTTAGAGCACGCGACTAGTTTCACTGGGAGGAGCCCAGTTTATTCGTGTGCTCCCAGGAGACTCCACGATGCACATCAAAGTGGAGTTAAGTGGGAACGATCAGCAGATCTGCTTCAAAAGCACACTTCTGATCTGAGCTAAAGCAGTAATGTAGATGCAGCCACAGTGAGACAGATTTAAACTACACCACAACTTTGCCCACTTCCCTGGACACCCTGATGCAATACAAAAAAACAGCCCGTTTCTTACTCAGATGGGTTTTCCCATACCCACAAACCCCAAAGTCACTATTTTGGAGCTGATGAACTCTCACGCAGGGGATGAAAGTAAAATAAATGGCTCCCAGGTCCTGCTCCTTTCAAGTCGATTGCAGAAGTCCCTTTGACTTCAGAGAGAACAATAAGAACAATAATAGGTTCTCATTAGGCCCTGTTCACAGCAGGGCTTTGGGTACTTCCAGAAATAACAAGATCTTCCCAAAGGTCTCTTTCTTTGTCTCGTCCTTTAATCCCAACAGGATTGGAATTTGAGGTTAATTTTGTTGCAGCAGTAGGCATTGAAATGCAGTGCAGCTCACATCAACACCTCTTATTCTGCCACCGTCTCCAAATGTCTCAGGATTAGACCTTTCTTGTTGGGCAGCCAGGTAAAAAAAGAGGGTTTCTAACAGATGGCTCTGGGCTAGCCACGAGTTTAGTTTTCATCTAATTAATATTCCTTGCGTGTGCATGTGTTATGAAAGAATTGAAAGTAGGTGTATGAAATAAAGCACATCCAGAGACTCCAAGCATTGAAAGATATAATTGCCAGGAGACTTCTACAACCTCACCCCAGCTCCCGTGCATATTTTATTCCTATCTTAATTCTCTTCCGATCTTTTCCCAGATTACCCAGCGTACATTTCACTTCACTTTATATATTGAAGACCCTATCCTAGAAATATGTGCCGCCTCATCTTATTTTGGTAAACAGAAATATAACACAGATATATCAGTGATTCAAATGAATAATTACATCTCTATATAAAAAGCATGCTGATTAAATCCTATATTTCTAACTTAAGCAGAAAAATGATTTGTTCCTATTCTCAATTCTCTCTTTTTTTTATCCGCGCTGCACATACATGTGGATCTGCCTGCTCGGGAGATAACAGTGAAGTCCTGACCTTGTTTAGGTCTTTTCAGGCAAAAGAGCAAACTTCTAGAAGGACAGATTTCCCAGGCTGTGCTTTTCAAGCCTGCTCAGGGCTGGTCATTCAGGGCTCAGTTTGAGTGTCTTCCTCGAATCTTTTCTTGTTAGTCTAGGGAACCAAGCTGTGATCCTGGTTTAGACCTAAAAAACATGGAGCCTTGCAATAGTAAGAAATTGGAACTTAATTCCCATTGAGCCATTTCTTGTAGAAAGTAATTAAAATAAGCATTGATACACAAACAGCACTCCAGAGTCCTATGGTTTTACAAGTGACAGAAATCTGCATTCAGACAATGAAATAGGCTCTTCAATTTAAAGGGTCCCTTACTTAAAAAAGGGACTACAAAGGTGCATCTTGCAGCCTACTTTTCCTGAGGAATGTCTATGAGGAGGTTTCAATCACTATGACAACCTCTTTTTAATGCCAATGCTTTTCTAGCCCAGACAACTCTTTCCTGAGAAAGGGCATGTTTCAAGGCCCTGCCAAAACTGTGGTTAAAAGCCTTACTGACAAGAAGATAATCTATGAGGTTACCGTTTTGGCAAACATCAGCTTTCAAAAAGAACTGGGAATTTTGCATTATTGCTGGCCAAAAGATTGCTGCTGTAAAGTGAAAAAACAATAGAGAAAAAAAAAAAAAAAAAAAAAAAAAAAAAACAAAACACAATCTGCCATAAGCGTCATTTGTGTAAAACACGGGCGTTGTGGGGTCTAACGGTTTTGGTACCTCAGGAGTTTGCAAACCTATAAAGATGCATTGTATAGGGACAGATAAGGAGAACATGAGGTACCCTCTCCAAATTTGCATTTTATTTCAATCCACAATAAAGATCCTTTGTCAGTCTTTATCTGCTAAGTCTCTGCTACATCTCCATCAACAAAACCAAAAGCAACCATTTCTCGCAACTCACATTTACACAGCATTTCTTGTACTATATTGCCATCTCTCTCTATAATAAGCAAATAAAGAGTTTCCGTTTCATCAGTGATTTGATGTTATTCCACAAGAATTACCTCATGGGGAATACGATAAAAGAGACTCTTCAAAATTCACAACGCAGTTCCAACCCCGTGTCAATTCAGAGGCACGTTAGCGCAGCTCCGTAGGGGCTTTGCATTCCCGCAGGATGGTTTGCAGCCATGTGGCCGCCCGGTTTCCCCTTTCAGTGAGGATTTGCACCCACCCAGGTTCCAGCGAGCTCATTTTCTGCTCTGATTTCTGACCTGTTACTCCTTTCACAGGGAAATAACTTAACACAGGTTCCATGGCACAGCTGAAACAGCTGGCAGGAAATCAGTGGCAGATGCCAGAGTACAAAATAAGGATTTGGGAGTCTCAGCCTTGTACGAACGGTCTCGCTACCCAGAGCTCACAGGCAGCTTGCAGCGTGCAGATCGGCACGGGAAGAAACAGGCAGAGAACGGTTTTGCAATCGTAGCCGGCACAAAAGCCCTGGCAGCTGTCGCTATTGAATCTGAGGGACAGAAAGGCCATACGCACACTCAAACAAGTGCCTGCAACGACGGCTGACGGCCATAACAGCATGCTGCAAGAATTGTTCACTTTTACCACTTAAGTGGTGTTCTTCACACGTGGTAGGTATGCACACACAAAAGAGGGTTTCGGTGTTATACTGTAACAATACAGTGTTATACAATATACAATAATTAAAAGAAAGGAGGTAATTTTACATAAGACATGCCTGAGTAGAACACACTCCTGCAGGGTAGCCTTTGATTAGCTAAAAGTACAACTACTGCACTGAGCCTTCTTCTCTAGAAGCAGCACGTATGTTAGAGGGAAAAGAGATGCTACAATAAAAAAACACAATAAGGAGGTTGGGGAAACACCTTTGTTTCTGGAAGAATCCGTATAAAGCTGCATGTCTGTGCCTGTGACTCTCACTAGGATCTGCTGCATCGGAAAGCCATTGAAAGGGTCAAATGAATACAAGTTCTTGCCTTGTGCTACTGCCACTATTTACGGGTTAAAATGTTGGAAGAATAGTGGATGTCTCAATATTTTGACCTCCAAAATAGTTGCAGTGATATACTGGGATATGGTCACATACAGACACACAGTAAACATTAAAAATGTTGCAATATAAGGATATTTAAAGACCTCTCAAGAGCGTACATAAGCCACCAAGTAACTGGTAATACTTGTGCCTCTGCCATGCTGTCATCAGAGAAAAAGAAACTAAGCTCCGAAGTGTTCAGCCAAGGGATCTGAGAAATTTTTCTGGAAAACACTTATGAATGCCTATACATTTGGCTAATGAAAATAAGCTTTGTCAGAAGAATTACACCAGTAAAGGGACAGGCAGCCAGATCCCACTTCAAGACACAACATCCAGTTAAGGCTGTGTGTCCAAAGCCCCCCAGACTGAGCAAAAGGCCTTTTAGTGAGGACATCTGGGAGCGGGCAGGACATGCCGAGGGGGCAGGACTGGCAATGCTGCTCTACTGAATTATGAGTGTGACAAATTCCTTTCCTGAAATGCAGCCTCTTGCTCCAAGGGCAGCAGAGCTATGTGAGCATACATTTAGCCCTGAGCTATCTATAGCTTCTGTACATAGATGACATTGTCTCTCAGCTAAGACAAAGGCTGGTCCTTGTCTAGTCCTCCAGGACGGATGCTGGCCAAGCTGGGAGTAGCTTGAACAGTGACAAACTTGTGCATCCGTCAAAGTCAACGGAGGCACAGGTGGGGAAAGTCTGGCACAACCCCACCTATCTGCTGACAGGGATGGAAAAAAAAAAAATCAGCCCAGAAGGCAACACCCTGCAGCTAAAGCTGAAGACACAGGTCAATCCATCTAGAAAAGAGGATAAAAGGCAAGAAAAGCCAAAAGTCACGATTTTTGCTGGCATAGTGTCACCGACCAGCTTATTTCAATAAAATGTGTTTCTGTTTGGTGACTTGCATCAGGATATTCTACCCACAGAACACCAAGCTCCATTGGCAACATCAGTGTACAGCTCTCCAGCTGGTCCTCTCAGTGTCCTCCAGGAACACCTGGGAAAGCTGTGGTCACATACTCCAGGCAGCTGCTGGCAACGCAAGGCTTTGGTACATGTGAGCCACTGGGGAACTGAGGGAAACCACTCCAGTCCCCACTGCTCTCCCCTGTAACCAGCCTCTTGCAGGCACCACTTAGATGTTTCCCGTTGCAAGGTACAACAGTACAACAGGTTTCCACATCCTCCAGTCTCCTGGAGGATGAACTCAACCTCTCCAGGAGCTGACAGTGAAGAACAGCTCCTGGTTCTGCTGGTATCACCACTTCCTCTGTCTCCAGGGGTCTGGCAACCTAGACAAGTTCCTCCTGAAATGATCTAAAATCCAGATGTTGCAGATACCGGCATCAAGAATATAAGACTGCTTTAAATGACAATATGAGAAACTGAGGTTGTTCAGCCTCCTAACTCCAGTTTGATTTCATAAGAAAGATTTGGCCACAGTGCACTGAAGACCCTGCTCCTCAATGCAACTGATGACATTTCAGGCTCTTCTGCTCCACAA
The DNA here is from genome assembly GCA_013398815.1 of Ibidorhyncha struthersii. Taxonomy (NCBI): domain Eukaryota; kingdom Metazoa; phylum Chordata; class Aves; order Charadriiformes; family Charadriidae; genus Ibidorhyncha; species Ibidorhyncha struthersii. The sequence goes on along the minus strand of VZSZ01000503.1, from coordinate 24,065 downwards.
GAACTACTGTGGTGCAATGTCTAGATCGCCCAGAGCAATGTGGGTAGTACAGAGGAGGAATGTGCAATGGAGAGGGGAACTGCTGGCCTGTTGCCCAGACCTCAACCACACAAGAAGCCTTGCAGATGTCTCCATCACAGCCTTGCATCGCTTAAGACAAGACATGGAGCTTTATCTGGACTGTCCAGCATCCAGAGTATTGCTCTATTTCAATGATATATCCATCTGGCAGGACTTAACATCAGCAGAGATGGCCAGTTCAGCACCAGAGAACAAGGTGTCAGCTGCATGGAGGGTTGGCCAGCAGTACTTGGTCAAAACTGAGTTTTATGATTCAGGTAAAGATGGAGGTAGTCCACAAGACTACAGGAGCTTTGCAGTAAGTTTCATTAAAGCTGGGAAGACCCGAGTCATGCTGCTGCCAGGTTCCCTCCTGGATACTTTTGGAGAGACACTGATAATCGGTTTTAATATCCCAGACACTGATGCAGGGGAAGGTAGCTAGGCTGTAACTCTGGAGCACAGAGCTAGCACTGCTCAGTTTAAACAAAATAGGCTCTCTTTGTAAGCCCTGCCTGAGGTGGTCAGCGTCTAACAAAAGACCACTGACAGTCCTTTGGCACGATCTCAAGCAATTTGAACTTTCCACAGCTTTTGCAGTAACACAGTTCACTTAAAGCTGACACAGACAGGAACTTTCCAGTAATCCTCATGTTAGCTCTTATGCTGGGTTAATAATTCCCTGCTCAATCATCTGTGACCGAGCCACCACCAGTAAGATTCTGATTATGTCTCACCTACTAAAAATGGAGTCAAAAACATATACAGACAACTTAAAAAAATTAAATAAAGCAAATACTTTATCATACCTGCATGCAAGGCAAAGCATAGTTGCTGGCCTTTTTCATTTTGTTACAGTGATTTATATAATCTTATGCTCTTACAAACATAAACACAAGAAAAACAACAAACACTTCCTTTTGACGTCCTTTGAACTATGTTGCTGAAGATTTTCTGATTTTTCACTTGTTTTGTCTTTCTTTAAACCAGCAAATATAGACAAATTTAAACCTATCACCTAAAAATAACGTGCATTCAAGGTTGTTAGCCACAAGGCAAGTTCTGAGCTCCCATTTGGGGTAAAAGTGTTCTCTGATGGTCTGGTGACAGGGTCCCCATGAAGAGCCTCTCCCCAGCACCACGAGGCTCCCAAAGCCCTGAACTCCGTATGCTATTCAGATAATATTCTCACTGCTTTGTCTTTTTTTGAAGCCTATGGAAATCTTCTTTCCTGAACTGATTTTCGCTTAATAAAGAAATTCAGCATGTTCTGATTTTAGCAGAAAGAGCTCTTGTAAAAAAAATCTGGCCACATATACTCACCTTGATCTTTTGATCACAAAGGGGTCGGCAAGGGGTCTAAGAAACCAGACAGCTGCACCTGTCCCACCTCAAAGCAAAATCCCGACCAGGAAGACAGAATTAATTGTTAAAGGAAAATACAAGGATTTTCCTGAGCGATTCAAAGGCAAGCCATATAGCAATTAAAGTATCAGGTTCAGATGTACTCACAAGTAACGTGGTTATAATAGCAAAAGAATCCAGATACATGAACAAATAAACAAACTGGCAAATGGGGTGAAATGTCTAGCTTGAGTCAAGCTCTTCCCCTAGGGAAGAGAGTGCCACGATGGTCCCTGCTCCCAGCGTGGGTGTCAGCACAGGGGTCAGCTTGGCTGGTGTGACACACACACGCTGGCTTAAGGCAAGCAGAGACCCCGAAGTCCTGAGTATCTCCTGCCCGCCCCTTCTCGTGGTTGTTTCCACAACCAGCAATTACCTGGAGACAGGCCCAAAGGGAATCAAAAGTCAAATGGGGACAAACATCTTAATTTTAACAAGAAACCCAGCCCAGGTCCCGGCTCCCTGTATCACCTGCAGTGCAGGGAGGAGAGGAACCCCTGCTCAGCACAGCTCTCCTGAGCCGTTTGTGTTGGCAATCTGCAGGCTAAAAGGCTGCCAACAAATACAAATAAAAATGTAAAAATACATTCGCTGCACCTGGTTCTTTATTCTGCTCTGAAATATATGACTAAGCTTTGCTCTAACATGAGTGGGGAGGCAGTATAGCTACTATTTGTGTATCAAAATGGGTATTAGCTGTATCCAAAACACCCCAGTTAGAGGGATGAGCAAAGAGAACAACAAAGAACTAGATGGGGCACCCCGCTGCTTTTCAGACAGTAGCCAGCAGCCACCAGCAGCAGCCATCCAGAGACGGGTGTTTCTATGGCCAAAGCTCTGCAAGTTTTGCAAAGGAGTTTTAAAGAATGATGTAAACACAGTAAAAATTTTGCAGAAAAAAACAAAGCTCAAACCATCTGAGAACATTGCAGACAATTACCACCTCTGTAATTTGTCCTTTCCCTGGAAATGGTTTGGGCATAAATATACCCATTTACAGCGGGTTGCTTTCATTTGCACCCTCCTGGGCAAGTCAGCTGGAGGAATCATCCTCATAGTGCATTCCAAGACTAGGAGCGCTCCTTGTAGGGTGGGAAGGCAGACGGCCAAGGGGAGGCATGACAAGGAAATATAAAATCACAATAAAAAGGGGAACAAAGAACAAATAATCCCTGTTCCTCACAACATAAAAATGAAAGATCACCCAGTGAAATGATCAGGCAACACGTTTCAACGGAAAACAACTTCTGCAAGTGTGTACATCTGAACGGTGGGGACTGTGATTGGGCAGAAACCTCAGAGAGGGATTAAACAAACTAAGAGATGAGGGGGGCCATGGACTGTGGCACTGACTTGCCCCACGGACAGTCAACACCACAATACGCGGGAAACCTGTACCCCCAAAAGCCCTTAAACATTTGCCTGCCAGGAGCTGGGACAGCGCAAGAAGGGAAGGACCAGTCTGTACTTGTCCTGTTTCTCATACTCTTTCTTTAATATTTGTTAGTAGGCAGAGCTAGAATGGGGCTATTAGCTTAGACATCCCTTTGGCCTCATCTAATTCAGCCCAAATGAAGTGATGCTTGTGAGAGCACTGAGACACTTACACTAGTAAATAAAACAAGGCGCCGCGTATGATGACCTGCAGCAGCATCAGTGCTGGACCTGGCGCAGTGTTTGGCGGGTGCAGCAGTGCCCTGCCAGGCTGGCTCGCTCGCAGGGACGGGGCCGGGCCGGGCCGGGAGGGAGCGGAGGGAGCAGAGGGAGCCATGCCGGCCCAGCCAGGCTCTGCCATTTAGCCTGCGGGGTAGGCAAGCATCCCTGCCTGGCTTAACAAGTTTCTGTAAACATTAGCAGGGCAGGTCTTTTCTAACTTTAAATTACTTAAACATGCAAAACAGTGGTTAAAATCATCCAGGCTGTTTTCTGCTATCTGTACTGGCAGTTGGGCTCATTGATCTCACACATCAATAAAAGGGCCACTTTGGCTAATTGGAGGGTACACCTTAATTACCTAGACATGGCACTGAATCAGGCAGCCCAGCTAGATGCCAGTCTCTCTGCGGCCTCCTGGCCCTACAGCCCGCCGTGCCAGGAGATCCTCTTTCACTGTTTACCTGCCTCTCCTTCAGACTCACTCCTCCTGGAACAGAAGGAAGCCAGCGTCCTTTTTGACTAACAAACACATCCAAAAAGGGTGTATTGTACCTCACAGAAATCATAACTCGCTCGCGGAGCAGGACGTACCACAAAAACTTCTCCAGCGAGCACCAGCTTTTCCCAGAGGCTGCTTTTGTGCATGTTTATATTCAAGACAACACTTTCTGAGGGACTGTTCCTGTCTGCAGAGATGGGTGTGAGGGAGCCTGGGGCTCCTTCCCGCCGAGCACAGCCCTCGGGCCCCGCGGCAGCGCCCGGCCGCCACCACCGGCTCTGCCTCCACAGGAGCTCTTACCTGCGGACCAAAGCAGGTTCTCCTCCCAGGGCTTCCCAGCTGCGTCTGCCTTCCAGCTCACCTCCTAAGGAGGGTTTCTCATGCAGGAGGAAAGCATCCCTGACTGGATTTCTTCTGATAGATCCCAGGGTGAGGTTAATCCTGGTGTCCATCAGGCCGTGCTCTCTCTGGCCCCTCCGAGTCCATTAAGACGAAGACCTGTGACTTTATGCCACAAGAGAGGTGGAGATCTCAGCATGCAGTGAATATCTTTAACGCAAGGATGCCCAAGAGAAGAGTAAGAGGGAGGGTGGTTTCAAATCAAAAGACGGCTGAGGAGACATGAAAGCAGCTTTCCTCGTTGCACTACACAAGCCTGGCTTCAGGGAAGCAATGGCCACACTTTCTAAACCAAACCAATGAATAATTACAGACCCAGCACTACCTAATGTGCACAGTCACCCGTACAGGCTTCTACACAAACAAGTGGTTTGAGCTTTTTTGGTCACCTTCGATGACGGAGATGGCAAAAAGGGAACCCCAGCTGCAAGGACAGGAGTTTAGTCTTGGTGGCTGCCTCCCCGTAACATCAGTGTCCCTGCCCACAGCCCCCGGGGAATTAGATGCCAGCCAAGAACAGCCACCTTTTGCTCTGACTATGGCTGACATGGCCTTTACAGGTCTTCTTCAACAGCTCTGAAGAGCGGCAAACCAAAGGGAGATTATGATTTCACGACCATGACATCCCATTTCCCAACTCCAAGCATTTTCCTGCACACAAACCATTGCATGAGCCTGATTCTGATGAGTCACCCTGTTTAGTTTGACTCATCCCCTCTGCTCCTCACCGAACACAAGCCAGTACAGGCCAAGTCCTACCCAGTTGATACCGTCTTGTGAAAGCAATTACAGCAAGCCGCTTCTCAGATTGTACGGCCTCTGGGGGCAGCTGCCCAGTGCCGTGAGGGAACACATGCGGACGCATGCTGCACACGCTGCTTGTCNCCCCCCCCCCCCCTGTCTTTTCTAAAAACACTGATTTCCAGCCCTGTGATTCTGAGGTGACAAAGCGGGGAGAAAGAGAAAAAGGGAAGAAGTGCGGACAAGGCTCAAAGTAGCTCTAGATAAGATGATGCCTGAAATCCCAACAGCCTCCCTGGAGCCACCTCTCCCTTCCCACCTCTAGCAACGTGCCTACTGGTGGGGCTGCACCTGTCTTCACAAAGACAGAAGCTTTTTTCTTTTTTTTCTTTTTTTTTTTTTTAAGTGTAGCCAGAGTTATGAGTACAACCCTCTGAAGCCAGCAAGGCTTCCTAAAGTGTGAGAGAGGCCAGAGACCAGCCTTTTCTATTCCCCGCTCTTTGTTCGGATCAGAAATTTGCAATCCAAATCCCAGCCGCACCAGGGCAGGCAATGAGCCCAGCCACTGTGAGTAAGAAGCGTCTTAAAGAGTTCATGAGGCTGCTTGCCAAGGAGCCGCTGGGAGACAGGCGAACAGAGCTCGAAAAAACCTGTATGTATATAAGACCATTAAGACAGCAAATAAAAAACCTGTCCTGCAATGCAAAGGAATGTGATATTTACTGACTGCTCCCCTATAGTTGCAAAGAGTCCTTGAAATATTAACAGGGTTATCAGCATTCACTTATCGGTTACAGTAGTGCCTAGATAATTCAAAGGGCTGAGCCACAGCTCATAAATACATACAATTTCTCAATGAGAAATCCTTACTACCAGAGAATTTCTTACCTTTTTTAACCAAAATTTGTTATTTTTTTTTATTAACAAACCTAGAAAGGCAGCAATCTACAGGGAATGAAGAACTAAAATTATTCAGTTGTTTATTTTTGCATTCATTTATTATAATATTTTCTTGCCCTCTGTGTGTTTCCAAGACTGGTGTTTATAAACATGTTTACTGCATCTCCTACGGTTTTGATGTTAGCACAATGCAGCTGCACTCTGCATCACAAAATCTGTGGTAGGTTCAGGCTGCAGAACTTCTGGGTGGTAGAACTTCATACAAATGAAAGTTGGGAGTTTTGTACCCACAAAAGAGAGTGGTGAGTGCTGACATACTTGCCTACATGGATTAAGTACTGGGTATTGCGCACAGAGCACTGGAACAAATTCTCCCCATAGTTTGAGTCATTGTGGTCACACAGGGACAGAATAACCCTCTTATATGTTGAAAGGACTTTCTAGAGACTTTCTACCTTCCAGAAGGAACAAAACGCAAGCATAGGCAAATATTCATAAACTCCTCCAAGAAGAAGCAGCAGAGAACGCACCAAGCCAAGGGCAGACCCTAAACCCACCTAATTACTGCCTCCTCTCTTACACCATCCCCAGTACCTGTTCAACGATGCTGAACTGTTCCAGGACAAGGTAATAAAAATCCCACTCAAAAAAACCCAACAAAACCAAATATTTTTCTTTAGGCTGTGGTTGCAAATGCACAGGAGCCCTAAACTAATCTAAGGGCTGGCTGCCACAGTCCCTTTCCTCCTCTGCATTGGCACTCATACTGCATTGAACTGCTTCTTCGCACTAAGTCAGAACTTCTTTGTTTGTTTGTTTTTTATTGGTAGTTTGGCTTTTTATTAACTTTCATCCTCCCTACACTGTCTTTTGATAGTCGTTTGATGGACTAAGCTGTTCCTTCATGCTAAGTCAGAAGTTTGTTCGGGGTGTTTTTAATGGCAGGTTGGCTTTTTTAGCAACTTGGCGTATGGAAACAGCCTAGCACAAAGTCATACAGGTGCTGGGAAGGGAAGGACTGTAACAGCCAGCAGCAAGATTGGCTCAGATTTGCTGCAACTTGCAGCCTGTGACATTTGTGAATAACTTCCAGCCCCATTCATTTATCTGCTGAACCATGCTGCCTTCTGGATTCTTTACCTTCTTTTGATACCAAGTTTAGGGGAAGATAGCAATGCTGTTATCAACACACAACAAGTTACACAAGCTCAGGCAGTTCAAAGGGCTCACGCATTTGCAATCTGTTAATATGCGTGTTTAATTTCTGCAGCAAAAAGAGAATGGGAAATAATTTTCCCACCAACAAGCTCAGGTTTCTATTCAAGGAAGCTTCTCAAGGAAGTGTGTTGTATATACATAATACTACTTATAAATTATCAAGCATTCATTAATTTATCAAGCTTCATCTTATACCCAGCTACACTTCTTTGGATCCCTTCACAGAGAGGTTGTTCCAGAAATTAGCTTCCCTAAAGGTTTCAAACTCCCTTCTAAGATCTCACCTAAATTTATTGGGAGTCGGTTCACTTACACATTTTTTGCTTTAAACTGCCCTGCTCTTAACTTTGTTTTCCGTAAGTACTTCAGAGAGGTAGGTAGCAATCATAGTCCTCTTTGGTTTTCATTTTGCAATACAAAAGATGCAATCCTCTACCATAAATGATACCTCCAATGAAACAAAGTCTTTGTTCCCCAACTTGTCCTCTTTACCATATAAATTAACTTTTCTTGACTAGGAACTATCAGAATAGTACAGAGATGAGATATTCGCAGTGCCTTGTATAACAGCACGTAATACCTCGCTTTCTTTAATAAATCCATCCCACTTAACAAACCTCTGCAGTGGAAGCCCCATGCGCCAACCCATTTTTCAGCTGGTCTGTTGCTGCCATCTTTCTGAACCAACTCAAACACATAGGCAGTGGCTGGACAAGACAAGTCAGACACCCAAATAGTGTAATTTCAGAAAATTGAATAATTTTCCATCGCAGTATTTGATAAGCACTTTAAATACTAAGTAAGTGGAGGGCCCGCCTCCAAAGAGAGGGCAGCGTGGTTCTGGCACATCACACCCAGGTAACAATATATTGTTTTTCTTGGGGAAGTGGCAGCGTTGCCTCTAAACAAGCAGCAACACATGATCCAACCGAAGATCAACAACCGAAATGCAAGAAATGCTGAAATGCCATCACACGGAGGCTAACCTGTTCCAAGAGATTTCATGACTCATAAATTATCTTAGAGAAGATTAAATGCTACAAAATGCTGAAAAACAGAAATGGAAAAGAAATTAATTAAGATGTATAATAAGGAACAGAAGCAGTAGTAATTCCTTAGTGTAGGTTTATTAACTATTGTGCTTTCCAAAAGTGATTAAATTACCCTGAAGCTCTAATGGATCAGCATCCCATTTGCTAAAGGACCAGGTCTCAGCTGCGAGCTCAAGACCTTGTCCCAGGACCTGAACACGTCCACAAGGTACCCAGACCCACTGGCCTCTCCCACTGCACCATGAGGATGGAGCAGGTGCTCAACAGCAAAAAACCCATCCCCGGGACAGACCACCAGCAAATTAGCTGCTGACTGCCAAGAGTGGGAATGAGGGAGGGACAACACTGGTCAATAAACTAGTCAGAGCCCTGCTTTTAATACCACTGTATCACAGAAAGGAAAACTACTGCAAAAAGGAAAAAGCGCAGGAAATGCAAACGCAGACGCGTGGCCGTAAAATCATCAGGCTGAGCTCTCCGCTGAGTACATGGAGGGATTCAGTGACCCTGGGGGAGCCTTACCTGCTGAATGAGCCAAGAACACACCTCGCCGGGTATTAGGCAATGTCGTGTAATATGACTACAGCAGTAAGCACAAAGGCTCTACAGTGCAAGGAACAACACTGCAAATTTCACAACTGCTGAAATCTCAGACTGATTTCTTTAAAATTCAGTTTCAGCAGAGGAATAAAATTGAATTAGTCTCTTTTTATCATTAGTCATTTATATAAATTCATTTAAATACCTGAAAATGCACAATATCCCAACTTTACACAGCACTAAACCAGTAAAACGCCATCATATATGATCAGTATAGTATGTGTAAAGTTGGTTTACACCATGGGATGCTTTCCAGTCTGAGAAAGCTTTCAAATTGGCCATAAAAGTTGTCATTTCACTTTCCCTTTACGTCTTGAAAAGAGCAATGGGGTCTTTTGACAGCTGAAGTCTGAGCAAGGAGATGGAGAGCAAAAACCCAGGGAGTCACTGACACCACCTCAGAGCTGGCAAAACGGCCTCTCCTGGAGGACTTTCCCCCGGGAAAAAAAAAAGGATGGACGCTCAACTGCCCCCAGTGGAGTGAGGAATTTTATCTGATCACCTCAGCACCTCAGCTTCAGTGCAGTCTGATGCACATTGGCTGAGCCAAGGAGTGAATCAGTCATCTCAGCTTAAGAAATCCCCAACCACTTGGCAAGGGACATATTTTAAAAGCAGATCGTACAAAAGTTTGTAAAACTCATTCATACAAAACAAACAAGTTCACTGCATAAAACAGAAAAAATGTCTTTGTCTCTCAGTTCTCACCTGAGTTTATTGCCATTAATTGGTCATGTCCATCAATGCTGTTGGTAGTAAATAGGAATTTCTTAGTTTAAAGCCTCTTAAAGCTGAGTAAAGTCCCAGACATCGCTATCAGCTGAGCCATAAGGGAGCGGAGGCACAAAGGAACCGCACAGTAAAGGTGACTGCAACTTGTCACAAGGGACAGGGAAAAAAATATAGTCACCGTTTATACCCAAACTGTGCCAAACTCCCACTTCATGGGTACAGATGTTGTTCCCATGGACTGCAAAGATGACAAGCACCAACATTCAGTGTGCAGCGTGCCCCACAACCTGGGGCTGGCCATAGACATCCCATGACTGCCTGTGCCGGGCAGCAAAACCTCTGTGCGACTGCCAGCACCTCATGCTGTGGCCCCGGAGACCCTGTGCAAGGAGAGGGGCAAAGGATCGTGGCTGCAAAACCTCTGGAAGTTGCATCCAGCAGCCAGTACCGCTGAGGTCCCAACCCCAAAATGGCTACTGGGAGTACAAGGGCGATGTGACGGCTGTCACCGGTTCACTGAGAGCATTTCATGGGACATCCCTGGAAGGGACAGGCCCTGCCCCTTGCCTTGGGCCAACATGCCCATCTAACAGCGAGTGACAGCATGGTGGTCAGAAGAGGGTGAGGGGTGGATGAGAAACCTGCTGTGTCTCCCCAAAGGCAAGAGGGAAGACAGTGAGAAAGGATGCTGCCACACCACCAGCCAGCACCATGCCTGGTGGGCAACCGCCTGCTGACTCCCAGCGCCCGCTGAACACACCATCAGCCAGGCCCGGGGCAGTCCCCAGTGCCGCCGTCCATATCTGGCTATCTCACAGGGCAGTCGGTCAGTCGATGCCTGGTGGTTATCCTAATTATTTACAGCAGGTATTACAAAAGCAGCCCTCGCCAGGTCTCTGCTGCGCACGGCCCTGTACAAACTTGCAGCAGGCAAACTCTGCAGACACGGCGCCTCGCTGAGAAACGGCACACGGCAAACAGATCCAAGGAACATGAAGGGAGAGGGGAGAAGAAGATAAGCAAGAAGGAAAGAGGAGCACCAGCATGTTTTGTGTAACAAGTTTCAGCATCCACCAGCTCCTAAAATGTACCCAGGGTTCCCACTTTGCATAACCAGTGCAAACAACCAGTGCCTGCCGTCAGCAGCTTGGTCAACAAACCTGTGCGTTCGATTGCCAAACTCAATGCAGAATAATGTCAGGTAGCTTCATAAGCAGGACCTAAAAGTTAACCTATCTTACCTAACATTCCAAAAAGCTGACAGAAACTTGCCCACATCGCTTTAGCTTGTAACAAATCCTTTCGCAAACAGCCTGCAAAACCAACCAGAAGGCACCAGCAGGTTTCGTGATCTCGAGAAACTGGAGTTAAGACGGGATTTAAAGTAGCAGGCAATTATCTGCCAGATGGAGAGCTCATCATGCAGGGCACACATTGCTAAATTACACTGTGTCAATAAAAGGAGACCAACATCAGAAATACACCCCGTGAGAAGGGAAACTGAGTCAACCGACGGGGTGGTTCAACCCAGTCATAGCTGCCAAGAGACCTTTACCGTATGTGTCAGGACAATGTTGGCTAGCTGTAGCGTCAGCGAGCACATTGCGGGAAAAGCCACAGGATCCAAGCGACGAGCGGCAACATGTTGATAATTACTAGCTACTCTATCATCATGGCAAACTGCAGTGAGAAAGAGGATTAAACAGTAGGCGAAGATGGGTTGAACTCTGAATATTTAGCAGTGTAATTTAAGTCTGAGCCTGTGAATCCTTCCATAACTGACCCTTTCGCCCATCTGGGAGCCGCTCTGCATAAAAGCAAAATACATTTACACATAGTTAAAGCCAGAAGGCAAACAAATCAGCTTTAATCAATAGGAAAGTATTCCCTGGAAAGACTGGGGGTTCTTGTTTGTTTTACCTTTGAGTTCCCAAGTGGGAAGAGCTGAGTCCTTGGCTACAGCCAGAACTGACCTAGTCCTGACATGGTTTACAATCCAGCTTTTATTATGGCCTAAACAAAATCCAGCAGCTGAGGGTCAAAGCCAGACTGCCCACACCGCTGCTTGACTGAAGCGGAGGTGTCCACATAGGTGAACATGAGCCAGAAAGCCTCTTCTCCGGCGCTCTGCAAGTGTCACCACGACCCTGTAGCTTATGGCACTTACCAAAGAGATGGGAAATGTGAGTCCCACAGTGGCTTCTGTACCTTGTTCGGCTCCTCTTTAATGTATAGCACAGTAAGAGCTTTGAGATTAAGGGCTGGAGCCCAGCCCATCTCTGCCCTCGCTAAGTGTCCTGATCGCTGTGCTGAGTGAAGTGCCCAAGCTGTAGCGGGATGGTATTTCAAGTACTCCCACTTTATAGGACACTTAACTGCCTAAAACAGGATACCGCTGCAGGGAACAGGCACCTAAAAGTGAGGCGCTGCGGCATTTGATGGTTAGGTGTAAGTCCTCTACTGGACCTAAGCTGTGAAAGGTGCCAAATGCCTCTTCCAAGCCATGCCGAGCTGTGCCTGCAGTGTCTGGAGGCTGGCAATCACACACTGATAAAACAAGCAATGCATTAGTGTGAGACAGCTTACATAATTTAAACTAAATTCAGACAGCTAAATAAATAAATAAACAAAAAATAATAAAAATTCACAGCTTGGATGTTAAAGGGCCTCCTTGAGAAACAGACCCAGCACGAACATCATTGCAAGCACACAAGTAAATGAGGGGCTGGGCTGGTTCCTGCAAAGTCCAAAAGTGCTATGACAGGAATTCAATCCAATAAACTCGATGATTTGCTAACATCAGTTTTGAATAGGGTCAAGGAGTCTGAGCGGGAGCTAGTGAAAGGAAAGAGCAAACCCAACCAACACAGCAGCTCTTTGTACCTGTAATGCATGCTCCCGCGGCACGGCAGCTACAGAGAATCGCCTTGACTACATTTGCTTCCAAACCTAACAGCCCCTTGGGATTTAACGGCAAAGACAGATTGCTAGGTGCTGGCCATCACATCTGTGAAACTCAAATCTGATAATACAGTTTCTGCTTTGCCCCTTTTGGTGGGGTCCAGATGCTTTTGCTTCTCCCTAAAACTGGTTCTAGCCCACAGACTCCACAGCAGGCAGGAGATGCCATGTTGACAATGGTTGTTAACGATGGCCTCTCCTTCTCCCTCCTTCAAAAAGCACTGAAATATTTTGACCAGATGTGTCATTTACAAAAGTGCTGGAGACCTGATGAAATCTAGCATCTATCACGCGTTCAGCAATGGTGTTGAAAACAGATTACTTTCCTTTGTATTTGATAAGCATAACATGTCTATGTTTATTATGTGGTCCCCTGAGGATTTATTACAGGTTTACCATTTCATTTATTTGCTTTTTTTGTGCTTGGCAAGTGTAAACACTGGAAAAAATACGAAGGTGGTTACAGCTTAGCAGCATTAGCGACTTGTTGAAACAAAGTCCAAAAGTTTTCCTTTCTCTCCAGCAAATCCTACTTTGCTGTCCAACTGCTATTTTTCAAGTGCGAAGATCATCTTCCTGAAGTATTTTAAATTTTTATGTCTTTGTTGAATGCCAAATCCCCATAAAAGCATACTTTCCCCCTTCATTCACTAAAACTCTTGACAATATTTAAAGTCTCTCCTAACATTGTTCATGGCAAAATATTTTCCTGTTTGTAAATTATAGCCTCCCCCTCCCATCTAATCTGCTAAGCCTGTTACTACAGGTAGTTTGCTGTAACAGAAATAAGTACAATCATTGCTACAAAAGAAAACAAACCCTTCCGTCCTGGCACACACACTCAGGGTGGGTTCATCCCACTGAACTTTAGCCACCTAACAACAAGGCAATTAGCCCAACTCAGTCACTGATGTTCCCTCTTTAATCAGCGGGGTGAGATGGGCATCTCCAGCCAGCAGCCCTCCTGCCTACCAACCAATCATGGCTGCAACCTACATGAACACCTTTGAAGGAGATACCTGGTTTCTTGGGCAGATCATGGTAGGTGACACAAATCTGACCACAAGAGCCAAGCTGTAGCTTCGATAGCGCTGTTTCAATCCACCAAAAATCAACGCGTTGCAATGAAAGGTGTTAGGCAAATCGCGCCAAACAAACAAGAGATCGCTTAATGGCAGATTTCAAAACGTTCCACGAAGATTACATCTTGCCCCTTTTGGAAACTTGTGTTACACCTATAAATAGTTCAGTGTTTTTCAACACTGGAAGAAGAGCTGCACTGGGGGGAAAAATAATAAAACTGTCACTTCTCACAGAAACACAAAGTGGCAAAATCGAATTTAATCAGGTCTCAGATGTTCCTTCTTTCAAGTGAACGACCACTGTGAACAAGGCTTTGAAGAACTGAGCCCCTCATCAACTTGTTCTGTACTCTGATTTATGCAATCTTTTGGCCAAATAGTCTTAAAAAAAAGGAGCGGAAAACAAAAAAGCCTATCATTCATAGAAGACAGCACTGCCATGCTTGTTTCTTAAATGGCAGACATTGTCAGAGCAGCTGGAGTATTATTTTACCTAAAAACATCACCATTCCCACAGAAAGCAGGACAGAAAGACTATGACATGGATGATTGCCAAAAAGGGTCATTAGATCTGATCTGAATATCTTCAGCTCTTCTAACCCTCTTACATTTCCTAGAGGCTCTCTGAAGTTATTTTTGGAAATACAAGTCAGTATGCCAAAGGAAGCCAAGAGAGACAATTGCCCAAATCCTGTAAATTAGGCAATACTGAGGTAAGCAGATAAGTCATGTTGTTATCAAACATAGCAAGTCTGACCCCACCAACAGGCTCTCAAAACCTGAGGGCTTATAAAAGAGAGGGAGAAGGGATGGAGAGCACAGATCTTGTGTCTGACATTTGATCCTGCCCTTGCGCATCTTCCATGCATGAGTGTTACAAGGTAGAGTTGCCTACGCCGCTAAATATTGAAAAGGTGTTTGTAGCACATAGGTTTAGAAGAGGTTTCTGCTTCACATTTGCTTGTTTCCTGCCCAGAAAAAAATTCTGCTCCCAACTTTTAGAGCGGTCACGTTCCCACAGTATTTGTATCTGTCTCACTTGACCCACGAGGGAAGCAAGGGGCCCAGTGGAATGGCAAGCCGAAGCCATGCTACAGTGCAACCATTGCTGCCTGTACCCAAAATAACCAGATGAAAGAGACCTCAGCTATGCCAGCGTACGCAGCAACTACACATCTGGCTGAACTGTAAACACCATCATAGGTGTTGTGTACTATCACATGCCCCTGAACCCATGACCCCTGAGCACCTAGCCAGCCAAAAAGCCGGAGACAACCTGTCAGGCTGCAGGGGTGTCCGGCAGACCTGCAGCACACCTCGAGAAGGAGGCAGGAGACCACGGATGAGTCTCCCCCATCCTTCCTTGAAGACACTGGGAGACACCAGGGCCACGCTCTGACCAGACTGGTGGAAATGTGAGGATGCCCAGGTTCCCATCCAAGCGTCTGCTAAGGGTCCCACCGGTGAGAGCCCTGCCAGAAGAGCGATGAGCATGCTACCTACCTTCACCTAATGTCACACTTTAAAACCCTGCATTACTTTCCTCAGTCACGGGATGCCTGAGAAAATCCATTCAGCTCAAAGATGAGAGTCAACACTGAAAGGGAGTTTCAAGATATTAATTATAAATGCTAAAGGAAAACAGACCATGCAATGAGCAAATGTAAAATTATACACTTTATCGGCAGCCAGCCACTTCCGCAGGTAGCACTTGGGATGTTGGAGATAATGAAGTATAAAATCCCACTGCTTCACATCATCTACTTTCCCCACCACTAATTCTACTGCAGATTTACTATCATCCTAACGTCCAAAACTAGGAAACTGTTCCTGTATTCTAAACAAAGGGTTCTTGACAACAATTTGATGTTTATTCTGTATTTGGCAGTTTGCAGCAGGCTCCACAACCCCAGCCTAAACCAATTCGGAACTGCAAGGAAACGTGTGACCAGAACCACAGAACAAAAGAGGATGCTTCCCAACCTGCAAGTGTAAGTCGGAAGTAAGAGCACTTCAGTGACTTCTAAGAGGGAATCAAATCACAAGGGAATACACCAAGGAAACCAATTCATTAATACACCCTGAAGCTTAAAAAGTAATCAAAAAATATAAAACAATTACTAATCCAATTTAAAAATGGTTATGAGGACTATCTCCCCATTTGTAAATGATTTGAAAATAGGGGAAAAAAAATTTCCTGGCAACCCACCATCATACTTCTCTAAATTTAATTCCTATCCCTTGGGAATTGCTTATCAAGTAAAGCCTAGTAGATCTTTCTCCCTCTCTCATCTTCAGTCTAATTCTTCTTATACCTTCTCCTTGTTATCCTAAAGTCTCCCTCTTTCCCAGAAATCACTGGGAAAAAGCATCAACATTTAGGCAATAAAGAAAAAAAATATTGGTACTCTGAGCAAAGCGTGTACAAAACCAGCTAAAACCCCCTGCCACCTCACTAAGCTATTTCTCATACCCTCTCAATCAAGGCAACCCAATAGCTTGTACAGAAGATGCTGCAAATACAAACACACCCTTGGGTTTTTAAACAGCATTGCTGAGTTTGGGTTTATGTGGGGCTTTGTTACACACTTTTTTTCTTTCCCCCTCCAGGAACCCATTGTGACCTCTAGTATTTATGGTTCAAAGTTTCACTCTGTGGGATGGGGTTAAGAAGTGCTATCTGTGTATGCTTCAACCACCAAGACATACTGAGGTAGAAATAGCCTGTTAAAAATGGTGTAATTAAAAATGGGACTATACAGCCTGCACTGCACACAGACAGGAACAAGGAGAAACATTTTTAGTGACAGCTACATTGCACAGAAGCATTTTCTGAAAGAACTTGACTGACAAAATAGCTTATATCAGAGATTAAACACCTCATTTACTTTCTAAAGTGTGCTCTGATAAACACTTCTTTTTTTATTACCGGGGATAACTATTTTAGCAAAGAAATTGCTTATTTACAGTAGCCTGAGCTGCAGATAACTCCCTATTTTATTTATTTCCATACAGAAGATAGCTTTTATCTCAGTGAAAAGTTATTTTGTCAGTCAGCCTTCCACTAAATATTTTCCTCTTGTAGCCACAGACCTTTTCCTGTCTTTTGAAACAAAAATACACCACTCCTATGAAACCCAGGGATGAAGTGGAAGGAAGCACATACAAAAGCAACACGGCAGTGACAGCTTTTTATCGGCTGGAACAGACCATACAGCTGAAGAGGGAAAGTCAAATTCCTGCAGGCTGGAGGGATGCACATCTAAAATGCATCTCTAGAACAGAACAGAACAGAACAGAACAGAACAGAACAGAATATAGAGCCTATATGGATGCAGTAAAGGATTTAGGTAGCCACAGCAGATCCAGGAGCTACCCAAACTTTAAAATGATAGGCACTACTCTTGCTTTGCTATTTTAGGAAAATAAACATTAAGTGTTCAAAACCACCACTACAAACCATTATGGGTCCTCCTTCACTTCAGCTCCACATAATATACCAAGTAACAACCCGGGCTGCAATCTCACAGCTCACAGTATCACACCATCTTTTTAAACGAGGTCCCTCATTGTTGCCTCGCTGGTCTTTCAGCCTTCGAGCTGCTGGTTTCTCTCCTCTTCATACATGATGCATGCATGAAGTGGAAGCACCCAAAGCCCCCAGGAACGCAAGTGTGCAAAAGCCCTGCTCCCACCTGGAAAGAGGGAGAGGAGCCTCCACCTGTCCCTTTCCATCATCTCCTAACTGTATAACCCGCAGGGATCCCACTGCAGCCGCCTGCGAGAATGTGTTTCCCTGGAGGGGGCATCCACAGAGAGCAGTTCAGGCGCTCACTGCCCCTTGCCGACCCCGAGAGCCGCTCCTCGCAGGCAGCCAGAAGCATCACCCCTAAAAGAACCAGTCGCCCTACGGATCTGCCCCCCGAAACTCACAAGGTCCCAGCAGCCCCCTCCACCCCATTCCCCAAAGGCGGGGGGCAGGAAGCCAAGGCACACCCCGAGGTGCCCGGACGGCATCCCCAGCAGTCGCCCCTGCTCACCCTCCGTGCCCAGAGGCACCCCTGCGCTTACAAAGACGCCTTTTCCTGCAAGTTCCTTGTTTCCCTTAATCTCAAATTTTCTCCTCACGCACAAATAACCCCCCAGTCAGAGGCAGTTCAGGCACAGCTGTGGCCTCACCTTTACCAGACGGGCTAAACCAAAGCATCGTGTCTTCTGTTACATTGGTATGGAAAAGGCACAGAGCTGGAGATCCAGGACCATTAGCATAATGACTTTTAAATTACAATAATAATGAAGGATCCTTTAAAAAGCCTTGAGTAAAAATCCCAACTTTATTGCAGCACAAACGAGCTCTGTCTTAATTTGTATTTGCTGATAGTCAATAACCTCACTAAATGCCACGGGAGGTTAAAAGCCAAAGAAATGCAAAAGGAGATACTTGAGCTTGCAGTGCCCTCAAAAAACGCTTGGGTGTCTATCCCTCACTGCGTGAGGGGCACTACCTTCCCAAAATTATATGTTGTATAATGATATTTCACGTTTATCTGGGCCACTCAAACGCTGCCGCATACAGCCCGATTGGGTTTTGCCTGCGCTGGCAAATCAGGCTGAGTTCCCAGAGGAGTTTGCCCACACACCTGCTGCATCCCAGCGAGCTGTCCTTGATGATAAGTGGGACTACTGGTGGCAGCGCAGGCGAGCAGGTGCCAGCAGCGTTTGCAATGCGATACCCATGCAAACTTGTGCAACGTCTGTGCAAAGTTGAGGCCAGCACCAGGCTTCCCCCTCCCCCCCAGCACCGGCGGGGACCACGGTATAATGTTTAACATGGGCGAATGCCAGGTGACTTGAGCCTTTTTTAACCCGTTTTTTGACCAAGTCAGTCCCAATTTAACGTTATTGTGAACATCACTGTGGACAAAAAGTAATTTTCAAGTGATGCTGTCAATGTAAGCCATATATTTACCAGTAACACGAAGAAATCACAGACTGGTTGACTGTCGCTCACCTGTTTCAGAAGCCCAGAGTAAGATCCTGCCCCCCGGGAAAGCAAGGGCAGGATTTCAGCAGCGTCCAGGTCTCACCCCGGTTGTTAAAACAACATAAACCTAAGGACACAATGCGCAGGCGTGGGAATATAAGGCCAAGCTCTGCCTTTCTGTAGTAAAGCCTTGAAAGTACAACAGAAAAAAGGAGAATGTGTCTTTTTAAGGGACCCCTGGAGCGCATCTGGATCAGTTTCATCCAAAAGGGGTCCGGTTTGCTCACTCGGATGGCTCTGCACGACCAGCACGGGCCAAAGGGCACCCAGAAAGATTCCTTTTAAAAGAGATTGACTTCAAAAAGCTCCCTTCCGATCCAAAGCAAAACGCTAATACTCGCACCACCCACACTCCTCATTCCTCTTGCTCAGGTCAGTTCCTGAGCGGCTGCGGGGGCACAGCCCAGCGGGTACCGTGCCACCAGGGCAAAGGCAGAGCCTGCCCAGGGCTGCCCACCGGCCCACCTGGCTTCTGACAACGTTTACACTGTTAGCCTAAGTTCTAAATGCCGACTTTGCCGTTTTCAGGTTTTACAAAACCTGATTAGCTCCATTTTGTTTATATGCAGAAGGCCAAAATTACCGTGCTTACTAGAATAATCCCCAAGTCAAAGGAAAGAATGCTGGTTTTAGCCAAGTATCAAAGTCCCAAAGCAATTTAATTGAGTAGCGCAGCTCCTCACACACACTCACATGCCTCCGCGGCACAACACCGCACTCGGTGGAAATAAGAATTTTATAGCAACCGTGTTACTTCCGACTCGTATGTGGATCAAATTCCCCAAGTTCATAAGGAGCTCCAATCCTTCCCCGACCTGACTGACGAGCAGCTGTGAGCAGGGCAGGACTTTGTGTCTGTCTGGGTTGAGAGGTTAATGGCTGCTCCGTAGACAAGTTTTTCAGTTAACTGGCAGGTCATTTTAGCAGATGATTTGCAGGTATTTTGCAACACTTAGAGATAACCCTGTGGAGTACTTCTGTCTGAGCCTCTTCGCTGTCCTTTTTTTTTAAAGACTGCATCAGATAAAGCAGAGAAAGGAGGCAGGTGAGAGTTTCCTGGACACCATCAAACACTGCCAAACTCTCTGCCCTTTCCATTTCCAATCCGCAATCTTCTCCAAATTAATGTCAAATGGAGTCTAGCACTTGTCAAAATTATTTAAAAATCCTACCCATAAAAAGCTTTAATCTTTCAAATATCTCGAGACATGCAGCAGACAGACAGTTTTGATCAACATCACAGCAGTTTCAAAGTTCACACCTTCACCAAACATGAAAACGATGCAGCAATGATCAAGCTGCTATTACTTAAGAAAACAGAGGTCTTCATTCCTACCTGAGATTTCATCCACTTAAACTGTGTAAATCATTAGACTGAGAAAGGAGTAGTTCATGTCACCTATTCTTCTGTCCTGAGCACGCTCTTCATCTAATCTAACCAAACGACTTTTCCAAGCTTCTTGCTCCAAGTTGAGTTCTTATCTTCTGCTACTAGATAAAGAGCTACTGGTTCAGGCAGACAATGACCACGCAATCACCTGCACCTTAATCCAAATGTTTTTCTTTAAGGTCACAAGCCAAGTGTCTGTTTTTTCTGCAAGTCTTCACAGGACATGGAAATGGCATTTATGAGCTAACTTACCACATTAGCTGCCCCCCAGCATTTTGGAAGAACCAGGAGCGGCTTGTCAGGTGATGCACCACAGTAAATTCAATCAGTTCAATTAATATCCCTTTCATTTTCCTGAAGCAAAAAGGACCTCAAGCCTGCAAGCAAAAGGGAGAGGGCGGCTCGCTCCCCCGAGGCTCCACTGCACACCATTTACAGTAAAACAAGCGCTGCCAGGATTATGCCACAATTTGATCTTTTTTTTTTTTTTTTTACTACCACCATCCGAAAAGAAGCATCCCCCAGAGTGTCACTTTATGGACCTAGCACTTGCAGCTATTTTTTGCAGAAAGAATACAAATATTAGCTTTAGGTTGCAGAGAGAGGCCAAGAGGAATGTATCTGGTTAAACCTCTGAAAGTCAACAAAAGTGTGGGATCAGGTCCACAGTAAACTTTATAGAGTGGCACCTGCAGAGGAAATTACTCACTGCATGATTGATGCCATAATTAGAGGCATAAAAAGTAATTCCATGATAAACAAGCGACTGAGCAGAAAAAGAATAATATCCTAAGAGCATATAAGTGTCCAATATAGACTTCTATATGAGCAATATCAAACAGTCTTCACACACACGCACGCAAATTAGGAAGCAAGTTAATGGTACAGTACCCCTCCCTCTTCCCTCCTCTCCCTCCCCCTGGGTGCACTGATTTTGGGGCTCTGTTTGGCCAGTATCTGCCCCTGGCTCTCCTAAAGCAAGGCCGGTGCAATTAGCTGCGTTACACAGCTATTACACAGCTGTAACTCACTGCTTTCAGAGTTGCCATTTCCCACAGGAACACACGCCAGCAATGCAAAGCAGCGCAGCTCCACACATCCACCCAGGCCACACCAGTGGAGAACTGGCCTGAGGTCTAAGGATCTACCAGCCAAAACTCCCAGTATGCAGAAGGGAATAAACGTGTTCTGTTACTAAAAATGCAGAGATAACAAAGCTCAACTCTTCTTTTTTTTTTTAAGAGAGTAAAAAAAAAGAGGGAGGGGAGATGGTGTTAGAGCTACATGTGCATTCCCTACATCTTTGCAAGTTACATCATTTATTACCTTTATGCAACCACATCAGACAAGCTTCAGCCAAGGTGCCACCTAAACTGAGGCAGTATATACCCTTCCACACACACTCGTATTTATCTACCCTTGTGATCCTCGTTTACTAAACAACTTGAATGCACCACTTCAATCCACAGCACACGGGCTTGCTACATTTTTGTGGTTCCTCTCCAAAAATTTCACAGATAAATTGCTGCCTCAGGAAAGCGAAAGCTGCGCACTACACTGCAAGCGGGTTATTTCTGCCCGTGCCCCCGTACTGGTCTGACAAACAGAATTAGGCGCTTTATGAACCTCGAGCGCTTGCTTACCTGAGACTGACACTTTCATGAGGGCTTCCAGGGGTCTGTTGTTGTCCAGATCACGACTCAGTTTGAGTTCCCCAGTGGCAGAGTCCAAAAGAAGCAAGTTTAATTCATTGCCTTGCACAAAGGTGTAGGCCAGGCTGTCCGACACATCGGGATCATGAGCCGGGATCTTGCCAATCACGCCAGAGGGGAAGCTGTTAGACTTGTTGGTCACATAGTTATTGAACAGGATCTGGAAGTCCTGCAGCACGGGTGGGTTATCGTTCTGGTCCAGGAGGCGGATGTGCACTGTTGCCCGACTCACAAGAGGGGCCGAAGTGGCCTGTACCACGATCACGTACTCTGTCCGGCTCTCGTAATCCAGGTCCATGAGGGCCGTGAGGTCTCCATTGAGCAAGTCTAGTTGGAAGACCTCAGGGATATTCCCCTCTACGATCTGGTACATGATCTGTGCGTTGGTCCCCTCGTCAGGGTCAGCTGCACTGATCCGTGCCACAATAGAGCCCACGGGGCTGTTTTCCTCCACAAAGATGTCAAACTCATCCTTCTCAAAGACTGGGGGGTTGTCGTTGATGTCCAGCACAGTCACTTGGATATCCACAGAGGCTTTCAGTGGTGGGCTGCCCCTGTCCACAGCAAAGGCCCGCAGGCTGTAGACAGCCACATTCTCACGGTCCAGCTTGCGCAGTGTGCGTATCACTCCAGAAGTGGGTTCGATGTAGAAGTCTCCATCTCCATCGTCACCGCCTTGGAACGTGTAGAGCAGACGGCCATTGAGGCCTGAGTCGCGGTCAGTGGCAGACAGCTGCAGGACGCTAGTGGAGAGCGGCACATCCTCGAAAACCGAGCCCTGGTAGCGGTCGCGCAGGAATCGGGGCGCGTTGTCATTGGCATCCAGGATGAGGATCTCAACGTACGTGGTGTCTGATTTCTGAGGGATGCCATTGTCGTGGGCTGTAATGGCCAACGTGTAGGAGGCCTGGTCCTCGTAGTCCAGCTCCATCAGGGTGGTGATGGTGCCTGTGTCAGGGTCGATGCGGAACTGGGGGATGTTATCGTCCAAAATGTAAGTGATTCTTGCATTCTCCCCCGTGTCTTCATCAGTGGCACTGATGGTGACAATAGAGGTGCCGATGGGCTTGTCCTCACTGACGCTCACTGTGTAGTGGGAGCTCTGGAAGACTGGGCGGTGTGTGTTGGCATCTGTGACGTTGATGAAGACCTGGACGGTGTCAAAGCGAGTGCCATCAGAGGCAGTGACTGTCAGCACATACTGCCTTTCCTGTTTGTAATCCAGGGGCAAGGCCAGCGTGATCAGTCCCCCTCCGCTCTGACTGGTGATGGCAAAACGGTTCCTGGTGTTGCCACTGGTGATCTGGTAAGTCACAACGCTGTTAACATCCCTGTCCACTGCTGTCAGGGTGAGGACACTGCTGCCCACAGCTGCGTCCTCGTTCAGTCTGAGGTGATACACCTTCTCCGTGAAGGTGGGGTTGTTGTCATTTACATC
Organism: Ibidorhyncha struthersii; assembly: GCA_013398815.1. Classification (NCBI taxonomy): domain Eukaryota; kingdom Metazoa; phylum Chordata; class Aves; order Charadriiformes; family Charadriidae; genus Ibidorhyncha; species Ibidorhyncha struthersii. The sequence goes on along the minus strand of VZSZ01000503.1, from coordinate 1,177 downwards.
CAGGACAGTGATGGACACGCTGGCTGAGGAGGTCATGACTGGCACACCATGGTCCCTGGCTTCCACCCCAAAGTGATAGTTCTCCACGGTCTCTCGGTCCAGCTCTGCAGCCACCGTGATCCACCCCGTGCTGTTGTTGATCTGAAAAGGGAACCCAGAGTCCCCTGCTACAGGGGCACCTCCGGCAGAGGGTGCCATCTCTATGAGTTTGTACTCCAGGCGGGCGTTCTCCCCAGAGTCAGCATCCACAGCCTGGATGTGCAGCACTGAGTAGCCCAAAGGAACGTTCTCCAGCACCGTGGCCTGGAAGGGAGTGCTCACAAAGATGGGGGCATTGTCATTCACGTCCACGACCTGCACCGACACCATGCCACTAGAGTTGATCAAGGGAGGCCTGCCCCCATCCTGGGCTTTGATCCGGAGCGTGTACTCCCGAATAGTCTCATAATCCAGAGGGTTGATCAGGTCGATGGCACCGGAGAAAGAGTGGATGTAGAACTGGCCTTTCAAGTTGCCACTCACGATGCTGTAGTGCACCTGAGCATTGCTGCCCCGGTCCCGATCTGTGGCCTGCACCTGCAGTATCTGGCTGTTCACCGGGGCATCCTCTGGCACCTGGACCAGGTAGCGTTTCTCGCTGAACTGAGGGTAGTTGTCGTTCTCATCCTCTATAGTGATGTGCACCATAGCTGTGGCGCTCCGTGGTCCTGGATCCTTGCCCTGGTCATTGGCTTCCACCACCAGGTGGTACTCGGAGACCTCCTCACGGTCCACCGGGGCTCGGGTCCTCACAACTCCGGAGCGAGGGTCGATCTCAAAGACCCCATCGCCAGCTCCCGGCTCCAGCAGGCGATAAAGCATGTTGGCATTGGCTGGTGCATCGCCATCGGTGGCGCGGATGGTCAGCACCTCATAACCCACTTCCAGGTTCTCCCGGATGCTCTCCCGGTACTCGGGCTGCTCAAACACCGGCTCGTGGTCGTTGGTGTCGCTCACCGTCACTGTCAGATAGGTGGTGGCCGAGCGGCGGCGCGGGGAGCCGTGGTCGGAGGCGGTCACCTTCAGCACGTGGGTGTCCTTCGTCTCCCGGTCGAGGCTGCGGGCGGTGACCACGCTGCCCGTCTCGGCGTCAATGGAGAAGTAGTCGTTGGAGCGCTCGTCGAAGAGCGCCTCCATG